>JADDOH010013609.1:0-69649 GCA_016648135.1 Agrypnia vestita | reverse complement strand
TATACTTACACATAATCGTCGATGCCATGTTCACACAGCAAAGAGCTTTCATCATCAGCATCTTTTTGTCCTTGTCTACGCAAAACTCTTCCAATACAAATAGCACGTCAGGTGAGCGCGTCTCTTAGCTGCCCGAGCAGGTATAGAAAATCAGTCTGAGTATCGCTCAAATGTTCATAATTTCGTCAATTTTGCTCCGATTGACTTGAAATTTTGACACAATATTCTTGCGATGTTATACATTCATATAAAAAATTAAAAATAAAATGCAAAAAAAAAGAGTTAAAAACCTTACCCCCCCTTAATGGCCAGTGAAATATATTAATTGATATGGTATTTACATACTTTGTGAAACAACGTAATTAATATAACAATTATAAATCACACCTTACGATGTAATTAATAATAGAAGGACTGTTCTTTTCAAAACTATAATCGTGACAAAAAATTCAACGTGTATGTTTTGATAAGCGAAAATTAAAATAATATGTTGCAGGCCCTTCAACGTATAAGGATGTGCTTTAGTATTCCTTATATTATAATAATATTGATAAACTATGATAGCTAGTTATAGGTCGACCACAATCAAAAGACCATTCCCAAGCTTTGTCCGGTAAGAAGAAAGCCGGGAAAAGTTGCCTGGCAAGCCCGTATTAAAAGCCTCAATATGATGTTCCAAATAAATATATATTTTTTAGTTTGAAAAAGGTTTTTTTTTTGTAATAATTATTCGGAATTTTCTACCCACTTGTTGGAAACTGGCCACACTTTTAATAAAGATAGATCTAAATTTAAATACACTCATATCAACAAATTTTTCAAATTGTCCGCCCTAGAAACTTTAGAAATTAACAAAAAAATTAAATTCTAATATTAACTTCGTTCACAAAATAATAGCCCCGTGTAAGTCACCATTATTAACCATGTTCCCTCCCTCGCCCCTCCCACTCCACAAATCACCCCCGCCTCCTAAAAACACCTAATACAGTACTTTGGCATTTTAGATTAGTTTAAATATCGCTCGTTAATGACACGGACGTGTCGAAACCGGTAGCGTAAATTCTTTAATAAGTAACAAATTGTGCATTGTAAATTTAAACTCTTTAATAATGTCTTATTAACTATACTTACTTATTAGAAATATTTATTTTGTGTTAATTTTTTGCATCGTAACAACACACGTATTTTTGCGCATATTCTTTTGAATGCGGTCTAGCTATAGCTACAATATTACGATTGCACGCCTGAATTGTAAAAAAAGTAACCCATAAAAACCAACTTTTTTAATACTCCCTTTCTTTGTAAAATATAACAACAATTAAGACGAATTAAAACATATAACATAACACTAAACTTACAGTAATTTAATACATTTCTATAATGTCAGATGTTTTGAGCTTTGATAAGACACTTCATGCTTTGAAGATTAAATTCTAAAAACATTTGTCAGTCAATTTAGATTTTCGACATTCGTAGTGAAGTACCTATTATGTATACCGACGGAGTAATTCAAATTTAGAAAATATTCCTCGACGTTATCGGGCCGCTATGCTAGTAATCAAACTTTTCTAATTTGTCTACTTGCCAAGTTTCAGCTCGATTGGATCACGGGAAAAGGGTTAAAAATCGATCCAAAGTCAAGCAAGCAAGCAGACGCCACGAGTCAATATAAAGGGAGTAAAAATACCTGAAAATGGCAGCGAAAAAATAATAAAAAAAGCTAGCGTTTGAAAATTGTTGCTTGAGACGTTTTCAATGGGATTTCCTGCAACGCAGTTCGCGAACACCCCCACTTCGCGGGGACACTGGGGATGAAAAAACACTCTCTTTTTGTCCAAATCCATTCCTCTCCAGCTCGGGCCAGTCTCGAGGGGCTGTCTTAATTCATCTGAGAAAACAAAGCGCCGGATTCCGTCCCCCTCTCTCCCCCCGCCGCCGGCCGTGGTGGGGGTAATTGTATGGATTGCTCCCTTCCATCCGAATATTTGCATACATTGTGGACCTTCGAGGAGGCATGGCCAAGTTTTAAATTGGAAATTCAATGCTTTGCTCTGCGGAAGATTTGTGGACATGAGAAATTTATTGTTTTTATATTCCGCCACTTGGTCCCCCCGCTTCGTTATCTTGTAAGGGTTGTATCCAGCTTCCGTACTCTCGGCTGAACTCTGATCAAGTCATGTATATTACTATTATTCCGTATTGCTACTTGTTCGATTTGTTTTTTTCCTGACAGTAAAATGTTACGCTAAAATCATTCGCTTGTGTAATTTGTACTTTTTTTTAAATGGTTGCGTGTTGATAAAATTGTAGTTTATCGAAAATTGAAGAGGGCATTTAAAGTTTCGTTATATTTATTTTATATATTCACAATTAAAAACATATAAATTAAATTTTAAAAAATGACACACCCATAAGAGATAAAAGGTTAACCTTTTCCTACTTCATATTTTGAATTAGTCAAATATATATTTCAGAAGATACTTTGATCAGAATGAAAAATTAAATTTGATGCTTATAATTAAAAGTTTTTAGCAGTATTCCTTATTAACGGGGGTATATATGATATTCTTTCTACTAGAATACGCCTGAAAATCAACTCCACTTTGAAAAATATAGAGGTAATCATTACCAGTTGCGAAATCTATGTATACTAACTTGTTAATGAGAAAAAAATAACAACAGATGTCTCTAGCAGAGACCAGTGCAATATATGACATGTTCTTGATTCGAACATATATATATATATATAGAACTTTAAAAAATATGATAATGCGTGGATATTCTTGCGAAGGAATTGGTGAACATTGCACTGTGTAGAGTGATAAATTAAGCCAGCTCATGCAGGTTGTAAGCCCTGAGCCATCGTTTAAGAGACTTCCATCTACTCTTCTCATATAAACAGTTTAAGAAAGAAGTCAAATCCTTGATTTTGGACAGCGATGTATTGTAACATTGCCCACATGTCTCAAATGGTTTCTGTATAGTAAAAAATTACCACTTCTAAATCGTTTCTGCTATTATACTTTAATTTGGCTTGTAAATACTTCTCTCATAAGCCCGAGCTTTGGCTCGTATTATGGGGAGTATAATGACTTTAAAATTTTATAACATTTATTATAAAAAACTGTATAAATAAATAAATAAATAAAAAAATAACTTCGTCTCTGTGAGACTTCTATAATGTATCCTTAGTTGATTAATCATCCCTCTGGGGACGAAAAAATCCAGTAAATGTATTCTAAGAACATACTTTCATACAAAAGATTGTTAAAAGATAAAATAATAATGAGTACCTTAATAAGTGTCCGTAAAAAATTAACACCCTTGTGAAAAATCACCCATTTCTGCATAAATATCAGGCTCTCAAGGTTGTATAACCCCTTAGTGGAACAAAGTCTGAATGTTCTTATAAAAATATGAAACGTACCTTAATAAGTGTCAAAAAAAAATTAACCTTGTGAAGAATCGCCCAATTTTTTACCTAAATATCAGGCTCCCAAGGTAGTATAATCCCTTAGTGGAACAAAGTTGGAATATTCTCGTAAAAATATGAAACTATAGCTGGCGGTCGCAGTTTTCCAAAAAGAAATTGACTTATCACTGCGCTGGGCAAATATTCGATCAGGAACCATGTTCTATTTGAACTGGGTATAAAATAAAAGCGGAGATTGCGGGCGATTCCGCAAATAATCTCGTTACTGTCCCGCGATGAGTCGGGCGGACTTCAGCAAACTTCTGGATGCTGGGAGCCGACTTGGAAGAGGCACCACCCGCAAAAAGAATTCATATTCTTTCTCGCTTCTTTCAGAGAGATGGTACAGCTGCTATCTCTCTGCTATTTCGTACCAGCGTAGGATAATTGTGTAGCTTTGGCGGGGTTGGTGTAGATGGTCACCAATGTGGAGCGTGAAGAGGTCCGACGGTGTTGTGTGTCGCGATATATGTAGAGGTGTAGTGTGACGTGTGGCAGGCATGTACAAAGGGCACAAGGTAGTAATAATTGAATACATTTCTTCTTTTCTTGTGCCCTACACGTTCAATGGACGACGTTGCCTATCATGTTGGCTGTCATCCCTTAACTTACCTACAGTGAATGGTACCCACCGCTTACCCAGGACCGTTCTAAGAGCAAAAGCTTCCATATCGGTCCTACTCAATCGTTTCCAGGTTGATACAATGACCGCATAGTCATATAAACCGTTGCGAAAGCGGCACGGCCGCTAGAACAAAGCCATTCACTGTCCCCGCCTCAAGGCGTACATTCACTGCAAATGCATATTTCGACGTTTTTTTTACGAAAATGTGGCTTTTTATTATTCATTTATATCGGAATGTATACTTTAGACTGCACTTTTTTTAGAGTAATAATTTAGATAGAACATTTTTTCTTATATAAAAGTAATAAACTATAAACTGAACATTATTTACAATAATAAAGAAAATATAGGCATTAATCGACAGACCGCGGCCAAAAAATCGTTATTAGTGTCCTAGGCGGCGCGAAGTTTTAGTGAATATTTATATGTATGCAAAACATGTTTGTTTATACGTATAAAGTTTACTTCATTATCTAGAATCCGTACTAAAGAAATGAAGAAATATTCAATGTTAATAAAGTTATAATGTTTTAAATTTGCAAGAAATTTTTTCTTGATTTTAAAACGCTGTTTGTTTATATAAAGACATGATTTTAAACAGTATATTCTATTTGTTCCCTATATTGAGGCTTTACTCACTAAATAAAATTGAGGTTTTTTAAGAAAATCACCTTAATAATTATTTAAAAATAAAAATTCCAAAGTATGAAATGTACCAAAAAATGAAACAAAATAATGTAAATGTGAGAAAATACAATTATAATCCAAGTAAATAGAATAATGTAAGATACACAGGTAGGGAGAAAACAGAATACATATTACAGAGTAATAAAATGAGCGTAAATTAAGCAAAAAATATAAGGAAAAGAAAATTGAAATAAACAGAAACCAAATCTCTAATAAATCAAAATAATATAACAATAAAACAGAAGATACAACCCTTCCTCGCATTATTATGAGGTTTAAAATTTCATACTTCTCTAGATGTGACATGCATGTCGTGTCCGACATATCGAACTTTACGGATTGTTATTGTTTTAATAACTTACTTTTCTATATTCATTCGTAACTCTGTCCATCATTTTCTGGGATATCCTGCCGTGTATATGTGACCTTTCTGGCCATATACACATATACACGGCAGAATATCCCAGAAAATTATACACAGAGATTTCAGAACGGCCATGAAAACCTAAGAACATTTCTGTCCATCATGTTTTTGCGTTAACTATTTTTGTTTTTGTGATTAAAAAAAAAACTGTCTTTAAATAATGCAGGTTCTATTCAAAACAGAGGTGAACCCAAAAAAATTGGCAGAGCTTATATTTAAAAATTGTCAATTCGAAATTATGGTTATAATTTTTAATTTATTTATCTATTTGATTTAGAGTAAATTGAAAAACCTTCCGACTCCGCGAGCTCTTCAAGTTTTCCACTTCTTCTCCGGCTTGCAAAACTATCGGCAGATTTTGTTACTCACTCCGTTCCAACGCGCATCAGTATTGTTTCCTCCAAAATATTTAACAAATAATTTGGCAAACGCAGTATATATATAATGAGAATATCTTCAAAATTGAAACTGTTTTTCTTTATTATTTTATGCCAGTAAGAATTCGCCAATTTACAGTTTATATATTGAAAATTTTGAATGAAGAAATGTTTGGAACACACGTGATATTTATAATTTTATATTTTGTTTTGAGAAAAATAAATATCCAGAGGGTATAAAAGGGAAGATTCTCGGAAAATCGGGAGCATTTTTAGTAATTTTTCGAATCAGTAGAGTACGTATCTTCGTGCCAGTTTTTTTAATCTTTATTTCCTTTTGGTCGCTATTTTTTAAGAATTTTCCCTTTGGTCGCTCAATTCATAATTCCATTTCGTGTTTTACTAATCCTCATTTCGAACGATAAAAGCATCAGTCTATTAAATTCATCGGCAAAGGTGGAGTTAAAGATTTGCCGGTGGGTTTCAGCCAGGATCCGGGAAGAGATTTGAGACTCGTCTAGACATTGATCGAGTATACTTCTACCTACGCAATTAAATTTTAAGTAAATTCAGTGTGAAATCTTAAACATGCATTTCCGTTCCATTTTATCCCACTATCTGCGTTCTGCAGTTCTGCAACGTGACAGACTCCGCGAGCATCTAGAGCCTTACGAGTCTGATTCAAAATCAGTACAACTGCACGTTAATTCTCCTAGGACACTGACAGTTGGTTCGCGAGTTGGCAAAAGTAATTTGGGATGTGCTCGCGAGCGAAGAATGCGTCTGTGTTGCGGGGGGTGGTGGGGGGGGGGGTGGGCCACCGCTCCCCCACCCCTGAGGAATGTGACTTAGATTCCTTAAGACCTGCCTGAAGAATGCTCCCCTATTCACGTTTCACGGGGTCGTGTTTCATCTCACACAGCCGGCCCGCTCCGACTGCCATCTTTTCATTTGGGCCCCGTGTTTCGTAAATAAATTCGTTACATTATTTTTGCACTCCCGTGTACCCTTTTAAGAAATTGAAAACGCAATTTTGAATGCTCGTTTATTTTTATTAAGTATCGTCCCACGTACGAATACATTTTTTCGAGTAGTTTAATTTTATTGTATTACTAACTGTGACCCGTCAAAATGACGGTACTTTTACATGTCGGTTCCTAAGGAACAAAAATTTATTTATTTATATAAAAAGGAAACAATTTTTTTTTCTATAAAGAAGAAAAAAGAATGAACAAAAAAGCAAAAAAATAAAAACAAAAAACAAAATATTTTACCATAAAGAAGAAAAAAACTATAAAGAAAAAAAATTGACTATAAAGAAGTTACACGAAGTTGCGACGGAAGGACAGGCAACGAAATTATTGTAATTGGGATGGAATTAAATCGACATTCGTAATTTTACTAGTGTAATCGTCAATAATGGTGAAAAACTATTAATAATGATCATAATATGAGTTCGCTTATTATAAAAAGAATATTTGTGGGGGGTACAAAAGAAAATCAGCAATTAAAAAAATTAATGCAGTCATCGAGAATTACTAATTTGTAATGTACTGAATTCGAAATTTTACAGGAAATAGCTTTTAATTTAAATGAGAATTTATTTTTTATTAGATAGATAGGGTTAATCACCCTAATCCTGGCACTCCTCTAATTATTGCCACTTTCGACTTTAAATACTAAATATAAGTATTCCAAGGATCAAAACCACATGCAAGTACCAAAATGTTGAAATTATAATATTTTTCTTTCTGGCAACACAAAAAATGTAAACTTCGTGTTATTTGCGGTATGAAATATAAGAGTTCTGAACTGATGTATTCTTATTCAGTAAAAAAAAAAGCCATTTTGAAACTGTTAAGATAAGAGTGCTAATCATTTCTCATTAATTATTATTGATATATTTGCTTATGTGTTATTTTATTTATATCCACAATTTACTAAATGTTCAAGGCAAATGATTATAAACTCAAATTGATAAAATATTAATTATTTATGCTACAATGAAAGGTGCCAATAAATGGACGCTCTCCACATGGACACAAGGACAATAAATGAACGCTCTCCACATGGACACAAGGACAATAAATGGACGCTCTCCACATGGACACAAGGACAATAAATGGACGCTCTCCACATGGACACAAGGACAATAAATGGACGCTCTCCACATGGACACAAGGACAATAAATGAACGCTCTCCACATGGACACAAGGACAATAAATGGACGCTCTCCACATGGACACAAGGACAATAAATGGACGCTCTCCACATGGACACAAGGACAATAAATGGACGCTCTCCACATGGACACAAGGACAATAAATGAACGCTCTCCACATGGACACAAGGACAATAAATGGACGCTCTCCACATGGACACAAGGACAATAAATGGACGCTCTCCACATGGACACAAGGACAATAAATGGACGCTCTCCACATGGACACAAGGACAATAAATGGACGCTCTCCACATGGACACAAGGACAATAAATGGACGCTCTCCACATGGACACAAGGACAATAAATGGACGCTCTCCACATGGACACAAGGACAATAAATGGCGTCGGGATTTGCTTCTCAGTGAAATATGCGATTCGTGTAATGACCGTAATAACAACCATAAGCGTTTACCAGAACTTACATTTTTTTTTATTGCTATAAACATAATTCTCGGAACGCCTTTCCGTATAGTGTTGTTTACGCTATTTACCTCATTAGCCCCCAGAAACAACGTGTTTCGCTAATACCGCGAAGCGCCGTAGTAAATTTAGAAAATCCTATTATTTTTATCCCCGTTATTTGCGATGCCTGCGACAAAAATTCACTGGGTCGGAAATTGAAATGTAAATTTGACCGCTCGCGTGAGCGGCGTCGAGAATAGAACGAACACATAAAAACTAGGCTATTCAGGATCGCAACAGCGGCGTGTAATCTGGAGTCAGAGACCAGAGTCTTCGGTATCCTCTCCTCTGCAAACACCACCGCCCGCATGCCAGGTCTCTGCGTTGTCACATTTATTTTATTAGTTCTTTATATCACCCCCTCAGCGGCCCACCCTTGTTTTCCTCATTCTACATTCTCTGCTGGGATTTATTTTAGAAAGCCAGTGTTCTAGACCAGTTGACAGTCTACGCCGGGAGCATGGCAATCTTAAATGTCTATATTAATATTTCGAAGATTCTGACAGTGGCGTGACCCTATTTTGATTGACAATAATGATTATTTCGTCGTATCGCGGCCTGATTTTGACTTTTTTGTATCAATATTCTGTCAATAATGTTAAATTTTGTGAAAAAGTATTCTAGTAGTTTAAGACATGTTCTGTTGCACTGACCTTAGAACTGATTTCAACACAAATAAAATGCTTAAGGCGATCATCTAACAGAGTGAGCAAATTTCAACATTTTTTCTCATATCTTCTCTTGCGTTTTTTATCACATTTTTGTAGGGAAATATCTCATTTTAAAATTTATCATCGAAGGTTTTGTAATTTATCAATCAATTATATAATTTAGTTTGTGACATTTTAATAAAATATTCGTATTTAAAATATATGTAATCTGACGAATAAATTTTTAAATGAGATATTTCCCTACAAAAATATGATAAAAAACGCAAGAGAAGATATGAGAAAAAATTGTGAAATTTGCTCATTCTGCTAGACGATCGCCTTAACTTATTTTTTTTACGTTCCAGGAACTATTTTACTTTGTCCCTCTTAAGCATTTAGGGTCAGCGAACCAAATCCTTCCATATAAATCGAGAAATTAATATTTATTTATACCTCAGTTGATGTGAATGTCATATGTTTAATGTGTGTAATGTTCCACACACCGACACCCATGAATGTGCCCTAAGGGTGGTAATATCCAAGCATCATAAAGAATTTTTATGAATGTGTTATATTTAGAACAAACTTATAATATTATATCATAAACATGCCATAAAACGATGTAAATTTGGATTTTCTAAAATAAAATTTTATTTAACATTAAATAAAAATTTCTTCTTATATATCTATTTTTTTCAAATACAATTAGCTATTGTTGTTACTATCGCTGTCCTAAACCGGGTTTATATGTTGGTATGTCTAAAAGTTGACACTACTCGTCGATGGTACGAAATTATATTAAGATTATATTCATCAATTTAGCTATGCATTCATAACTAAGATTTTAAAACTTATTCAATGTTTCTGAGCCCCTCTGATACCAGGACCTCCATGCCTAACTACGCCACTGCAAGCTGTTAACATAAGAATGTTTTACAAAAAAAAAAGATAAAAATTCATCTGTTCGATCCCTGCACTAAGATAAATTGCACTGCTGTGTATATATATTTTCAAAAGCGGATTGCGTAATTTTCACCGCCGTGTTTACCAAATGTCAAACACACCACAGCACTCCACAAATTATAATATAGTTTCTCGTTGTCGTTTGTATCGATCTGCCCAAGGCTACTACTGTTTTCGGGGTGGTTGTAAATATATGCCAGCGGATTTATTTTCGGCGTTTATTGATTTCCGTTTGTGAATGGGGTGTTTGGATGTTGTTTTCCTATTCCCGTCTCTGAAAAACAAGCCGACCACCTCGGCCCCGTGTCTGCTCGCTCGCTCCTGCCACTGGGATCATCGCTGGTCATGTAGAGTAAACTGGAACAGAAATTTGACGTTTATCAAAAGACTAGCTGTGCCCATACGATGACATGACGCGTAGATTTTTAGTACACTGTTTGGATCGTCATAGAACTTTCGCGAACCTTCTAGAACATTCTCCTTCCAGAAATTTCAAGAAATTTGTCGAATGTACAGGAACCTTCTAGACACACCGACTCGCCACTCAATTTAGAACCTTATAGAACTTCCGGAAATTTTCTAGAACCTTCTCCTTTTAGAACTTTCTAGAGCAGGTTTGTCCGGAGCCTTCTGGGCTCACCGACACAGTCGGCGCGCATATTTTGAAACAATCTGAAGCATTTGCGGCCTTCCCATAACAAAACAATGTGCTAGAAAGTACATTTTCGTCACCCACTCCCACCCACGCACAGCCACTCCCACCAAACTCGCATATTTTCGATGTGACACCAAGGGCTATCCACCACCATAACCACCGGTGGGTGGTTGGGGAGAAAACTTGGCGGACAGGGAAAAACGGGTATTTATTATATATATAATAGTATATATATATATAGATATATATATATATATATATAATAATATATATTTCTTTTTATATATATTGATTATTCCTTCTTTTTCATCGTGCGCTCAAATTGTCAAATCTGTCTAGAAATCGATCTGTAATATGTCTCCATTCTTCCCGGATTCGAGTCGTGTCGATCGCTGTGTTTGAAAAGGATCCTTTTAGCTTTAAATTTGGTCTATCCATGGTGTAGTAGCACACTTTCTTCTTGCTCGTCTTTCTGTGTTGTTCCTGTGATCAGGAGCTTTTCTTCACTTTCATCGTTTCTTCTAGCAATACCTCCAAGCATGTAAGAACCATTTTATCGAAAGTCTTTCGATAATGATCGATAATAATCTTCTGTGTGTAGTTTTCTGGGATATTTCGCCGTGTATATCCGACCTCTCTGGCCGACGTTTCGGATCCCATTGCAGGATCCATCAATAGGGCTGATGTGATGACATCACACACAGAAGACTCTGAACAATCATGAAAACCTGTGAACATTTTTAAAAGAAGTAATATTCACGATAAATCTTAAACACGTTTGTTCTGATTGTACTGCGATGATACTGAAATTAGGCACAGCATTGGTTTGTATATTTCTGATATCGTCAGCATAGATTGTTTCACATTGCAATATACAGGACCAACCTGCCGATGGTTATGCCTGTTGGAAGAGCTACAGCTATGCTGAACAATATCGCTTTGGACATTGATCTGATCCATATCTCTGAGAGAGTTTTCCGAAGCAGGATTCTCCTACACATTTGACATGAATATGTATGTTAATTAAAACATTTTATAAACTCTTCATTTATAACACTTACGACATGAATTTTATTTTCTTCTTTAAAATTTATTTGGTATGTTAATTTATATGTATTGTTAGGAGGGGGATTAGTAATTTTTTATCTTATAGCATTTGCGATGTTTCCTAAAACACAACAGTTAATAGTGAATAATTTAGAAGCCGTAATAAATCTCAGACAATAAATTAAGCCATGTAATTAATTAATTAGCAACTAATATATTTAGAAATATTTAAATCAATTTTTTTTTAATTTAAGCAAACTTAAGCGTCAGCTTAAATTTAAAAAGTCGCGGGGGGGCTGTAGTCTGAGGCTTGGATCGATATTTTTCGATATTCTCATCGAAAGACATCGATCATGTCGGAAGCCGTAGACAGCACAGCCCTATGCCTTTTTTTGTGAGAAAATTCTGGAAGCATTCGCAAATATCTATAAATAGAGGGAGAGACGCGATTTTTAACACTCTCCTCGTAGACCTCGTTCATCCAGTGTTTTATAACTAGTCTTAAGTTTTTAACAAAAAGTATTGTTAAAAATCGGTGTATTCGTAATTAAATAAATCTTGTAAGTATATTCCAAATTCTTCTTTTTATTCTCTGCTTCCCGAATTATATATATATATATTCCAATATTTAGATACCCCAGTATTTAAATATTGGTGGTGACCCCTTAAATAAAATAAAGCCCATAAAAAACAAGAAATAAAAGAGAAACAATATTCTCTCCCCCCACCCACACACTTTTGTTATGTGAATGTTATATACAAAAATTAAGTTAAATTGAAATTGAAATTCTCACTAACAGCCTGTGTCTGGTCATTGCTAAATACAAGTATCGTCAATTCTCTGTGTCTTACTCTTCACAACCGTCACTTTCTCTACTCCAATGCTGAAATTTCCTACTTCACCATTTTATTGTACCAAAATCGATTCAATTTTTTTAATTCCTGAAAGTGATAAACCACCTGGCGCCCGTGCATTGTTCCGTGGTGCCTTTTATCCAGAAAATCTTAACCCGTGTCCAGAACTTAAACCATTAACGTGGAACCTTTGAAACAGTGTAATAAGCGTGGGGTTGGTATTATTAACCCATTAAGTGTGGCCGTAGATGGGCAATGATAAAACCTTCCACCCGTCCCAGATTAGAACCTCGGCCCACCGGTAACTAATTAGGGGCTGGTGTGTCGGACACGGGGTGCTAATGGCCGGGGCCTCCGTGCCTACTGCGCTTCGGGGTGCAAAAATTATTTTGAACTGTCACACACGTCAGACTCGTACTATGATTAATTTTAGTGAAAAATTTTGTGATTTTATTACTCATTTATTATGTCAAAAATTTGACTGATTTATTTGATATATTATACAGGGTTATTTGGAAAACATTAATAACCTCGCAGGACTATATTCCTGCCTTGATTATGAGTCGAAAATGTGCAAGATATCATATATGCGACATCAAAGTTTGCATTTTTCTTTCAATATTTCTTACTTATTTTTTGTAAAACGTTCGACTATCATATATTCGACTACAGTAGCTCATATCGATTACGAAAAATTCATTAGTTTCAATGCAAGTTAAATAAAACCCTTTAAAAAATCCAATTGGAATGTTTTCCAATTGGAATTTGAAGGTTTTTATTTTTATTATTATGAATGTAGGTGAGGTGAGAAGAACAGAGCTTAAGGCTTTAAATGTTTTTTTTTTCAATTGATGGTATTTTAACTGGTTCCACAATAACCCTTATTGGATGTTAGTGTCTGATTGTATCGATGATTGGTAACTGATTTTTCGCATTTCGACGGGCAAGTCTCGGTACTAGACAATAGTAATATCTCAGTTATCAATCATCGATACAAATCTCAAATAACTGTACCATGACTAACCGGTTAAGATAACGGTTTGCTCATTATTATTTTATATTATTTTAAAAGACACAATCCTTTAAGTATATAATTACTTCCTACTTTAAGCTTTATCATACCTGCTCACGAATTTTAAAGTCCCACTGTTATATATGGCCACAGAATGTCCAGTAGAGCGATATTGTATATATAAAAAAATATTTCTTTGTACTAGTATAACGGTTATGATGCGGACATATAAACTGTATACGTTTATGGTTGATTTAATTCGCTATGTACAATAGGCATGATGTCAGTGTTAAAGAATTAAAGAGTACGTGATTTTAGAGAAGAAAATATTTTGAAAGGATTCTAAAAAATAATCTAGTTTTAATATACACATTGAGATTAATAAGATTTTCAATAAAATAAAACTATAAAATTGTGCAATCCGCCATTTTAACTGAAACACCGGTCAGAGCGAATGACGTCACGCCTCAGTACCCATCACCGTGTCTTTGAACCGTTGCCATAGACAGTGTTTACTGAGGCTTGACGTCACGTAGACGAAATGACAGCTGTGGGCGTTTTTGCGCGAAATTGAAAATATGTATAGTTATAATTTATAGTAATTAACTTTGTTTATACCACCTTTTTTATTGAAAAAAATTTAACATGTTTCAAAGCCAATGGCTTCTCCATCATGATAACAAATATATAATACATTTGGTATCCTTATTGTTATTTGTTATTTGTCTTCATCAGGATAACAAATGTATAATCCATTTTTTATCCTGACGAAGAAGCCATTGGCATTGAAACATGTTGAATTTTTTTTCTATAAAAAAGGCGGTGTAAACAAAGTTTGATTACTATAAATTATAATTATAATGTCACCACAAAATAATTTTGCTGTGTTTGAAGAAGTTAAAAATATGTAGATGAAAATGCAATTATTTGCGTAAAAACTTAGTTCATTACTGAAATAATATTATTTTCGGTAATAGTAGACGTGTATCCACAATATAGAATGTTATTTCAAAATCTGTCATCATGCCTGTTGAAATAAAAATGTCAAATATAGGTTGTATCTCGTCCGCCCTTGCAGCCACGTGGCTAGCGTCAGCGCGCGGCAGAGCCTTCCGCTAGACAAGCCTCAGCTGCACAAATTTTCTTTACAGACCCAGGTGTCCCCCTCCCCCCACCCCACCCCCGCCGCGTCGGGCGAAACTAACGACATCTGATAGCGGCTAATGTAAACACGATTATTTGCAAGCCTCCTCGAGTGGGCATTCTTCGGCGCCTCCCTCCGCGGACCGCGCAAGCAAAAGCAGGCCACCTCCCGAAAAGGGTCGCGAGAAGCCTCCGCGCGGATTCGCGGCGGCGCTCGGGGGACGCCCCTTCCGCCGGCGCGCCGCGGGCCCGGGGGGCGCGTCGCCCCGGCCCGGACGGGGCTCGAGAGTTTTTCAGCGTCGAAGTAGTTCTAACTGCCTATAGAAATCCTGTTAAAAGCTTTCACCTTTCTGGCGTGTGAATGCTCTGGCGGTGACATTAAACAGCTTTTTATTTTCTTTTTTACGAGAATATTTCCACATTATCTCAGGCATTTTCCGTATATTCCGCCGCCTGCGGTTTAACTAGCGAGAGCAGACGCGCTAAATACGCTATTCAGTAGAAGACCATATATTCATAATCCCTGAAGGCCTGCGATGACGTGTGGTTCACGTCAAGGACGCAAAGCGAAAAGTAAAAGAAAAATAATGTATTTATTTATTTATTAATAATAAACGCCCTAGTGGGCTTTTACAGTACAAGAAAATTAAAAGGATTTTTATACACCTAACATTAAACACGTTTTACAGTAAATAAGTAAAAATAATAATATAAATAGAACATATTTAAGATAAATGAACAATAGAAATGAACGATTGTTAGTACACAAGCAAACAGTAATAATTAGAAACCTTTAAAATAAAGATAATTAAACCAATATACCAGATAAACAAAATGAGAAGATAAAATAAACCAAAAAAAGTAAATATAAAAGATAAAATCAAAACATATTTAAAAGGGAAATGAACAATAATTATGATACTTTAAAATAATAAATATCTGCAATTGATGGGGAACAAAACATAAGTAAAAATTTAGTCCATTAGACTGTAATTAATTCTATTAGTATACTCTAAGTCTAAGTAATTCTTTAATTCAGGTATGCTCCTACAACGAAAAATTTCTACAAATTCCGAAAAATTATTTCCAAGGCGATGCATGGTAAATGCACGATGTATTATCATACATTTACCAAGCTGTTCGGGATCCGTGTGTATTGAGTGATTTTTTTATGATGTGTAGTCAGAACACCTAAAACTACCCAAGCAGATTACTTACTCCCAGACGAATATCCAAGTGACATCCAGATTAATCAGAACTGACTTAGTCTTCCACACTGCATTACTAACTGTAGACATGATACATTTTTCAACAGAGCTTCTTTGCAGTTCAATGTTCAAGAAATTTGATTTATTCAACGCAACGTAGAGTCACCATATAGTCCACAATAAATCTTAACATTTTTATTAGTATCGCACAAATTTTAATCCTATCCCCATCTGTCTCCTCCCAATGTCATCTCTGGAATTTATTTACCTGTTTATAGTACTAGCTTACCCACGCGGCTTCGCACACGTAGACTTTTAGTAACTTAACTAACTAACTAACTAACTAACCATCACGCCGTTTCCCTGAAGGGGTAGGCAGAGAGGATTGAACACCACACTCTTCTATCCTGGCACACCACTTTTGCTTCGACCACATTCATACATCTTCTCATACACGTTCTACGGTTGTTGCGTAGTACCTGATCGTGCCAGGTCTTTCGCGGACGCCCTCTATTCCTGTTGCCTTCAACATTCGCCTCATATACTTTCTTAACCATCCTTTCCTCGTTCATACGTTCCACATGACCAAACCATCTCAGCACTCCTTTCTTTATTCTATCTACCACACTACAGCCAGCATTGCATTCACTTCTAATTTGTTCATTCCTCACTCTATCGACCAAAGATTTTCCACACAAGCGTCTTAGTGACCGCATTTCAACCGCATTCAGTCTACTTTCATTCCTCTTTTGCCAATTCCAGGCTTCACTTCCATACATAAGGGTTGGCACTAGAACACCATTATGTACCGCTAGTCTTGTAACTTTTAGTCATATATTATCAATTTTCGTATTAACCTTAACATATACTTTTTTTATAGAACTTTTTAAGTTCTGTAACTTCACTACAGAACGTATTTAAATATCTCTTACCGTAAAGGCAGCGTTCGTAAAAAACGCATCGCTCGACCATTTTTCTTCAACTTTAGTTGTAAAATAAGTCAACACCCTTTTATTTTAACAGGGTAATTATAGCCAACGTCCACCCTGAAAGTCCATTCTAAATATTAGTGAAAGAATTTTTGAAATCGGATTAGTAGTTTCGAAGCAAACTTTACCTCTTTATATCTTAGTATATATTATATTACTAATATTCATTGTATCTATTAATCGAGAGGATCCAAGTAACTTGCTGTGTTCGTGTACCTCTCATATATTTTTCTACTTGTACCAAATTAACTGTGTTTGATCCCCCAGTAAAAATGAATTACCAGTACAAATGCTCAAATGGGCACCAAAAAAAGCTTCCAAGACTCTCCAAAGAACAAACCTTCAAAAAGTCATCATTATCTAGAAACAAGGCCCCAAAAAAAAAGGAAAAAAAAATTAAAGCATAGGAGATAGCTCGCGGCTGCTACTGCATACTAACAATGCTCCAGAGCTTTTGGCCCCAGAATTGACTCTTGAGAAATGGGGAATATTGTAATGAAAAAGATGAATGAAATTAAATAGATGTCTCGCCGATAAATTAACGTACATAGATGAAATCTTACAATACTGCACATTCCATATTGATTGGTTAAATGTATCTACTGAAAATGCAAAGTTCCGGGTTCGGTCTCAATGGCGATCGCATTCATTCGATAGACAGTTTTTACTGTCACACATATGAAAATAAAAATACACAATGGTTTTTATTTCTACTTGTTCAATTTTTATGAGACGCGTTTCGCCTTATGAGGGCATTATAAGACATCTTGAGATAACCCTAACCTTACTTCGTGTGAGTAATCTAACCTAACCTTACCTCATGTGACTAACCTGACTGATCTAACCTATTATGACTAAAGTTAACCTCATATTACGGAGTTCTACAAACTTACCTCCGCAACAATAAAATAGTTTTATTTTATAGTATTTTAGTACTTAAAAAACAAAATTTTAATATAAAATATATTAAGTGATATCATTTTTTATTATAATACACCTTCTAATAGTTTATATAAATTTGATAGGCAATTAAAATAAATTAAATGACTCATTTAGAAAAATTCTTCAAAAAATCTGCCGGAAAAACCATTTAGTACTAGTTTTTGAGATTCATTAAAAAATGTATAGTTATTAATAGAAATAATAAAAAAATCTTTTGAGAATCTAAATACAATAATTTCGTTGTGTGTCCGTCCGTCTGTCTGCCTATCCCCGAAACGTCGTGTATCGTCCGTAATTTCGTTCGAATTCACGGCTAAAAAAACAAATTTAACGACCGGAGATGGGGCTTGAAATGGCAACGATAGCAATGTTGCTACCGTTGCCTCTCCGCGGACCGCCAAAAAGATACTATAAATATATACCAAGGCTTAGCAATAACGCGAACCAATGTTCCGTCATTTTTGACGAGGCATAACGTTTAAGCATTTTCCCAGCATGAGAAAAATCTGGGAGAAAACTAAATATGTTTTCTATAGATACATTTATTTCTGTACGTCTTTCTAAGTGTGACAACTAATTTATTTTATATAGTATTTTTTAATAAACATTCGCGTCACCACCCCCCACCCCTGTGAATTAATTAATTCTAATGAATGTTGTACTGAGTGATTTGTATATTATTTAATTAAATCGTTAAAGGATTTGGTCGGGCTTCCGCGGAAGCGCAGTATGGAACAATCACGCGGTATAATTGATTCCAGCATGTGAGCACATTCAAATAATTACCAAGTTATTGAATAAGCCTCCATATAAATTTAAATTAATCCGGTTTGATCTAATCCACAATAAATATCGCAATTTATGCACAAAGTGAATTGCAATCCGATTAAAACGTGTAAAATAGGTTTAACGTCCATGTGTGGAAATCAATTAGAGTTCTAACATTGACGCCGCGGTATGGACTTTATGCGAAAATATCAAAAAATATGAAATGGGTTCATTTTTACATTTGTTTTTGTAACGAAATCTTTGGCGAAATGTGAAACAAATAAGACTTTTTGGAGATTATTTTATTTTATATGTAACTAATGTATTTTTAGGTACCTACGATATAACAACATTATTTGTCTAATTTTTCATGATTTTTATTACATAGAAAAGTCAGGATGTATGTAGTGAGGAGGACAGCGGGTCCCAGCAAAGCTCCGACTTATCCATTTACGTTAATGTTTCTGAAAGCTTACTGCATCGCACATTTTACTCGGAGGTTCGATTTTACTTAGCGATTTTCGTTTAAATTCACGAGGTCCTCCAAGTACAATACAGCGCTGCAAAGTAAACAAAACAACCCACCGGACCGAAAGGGAGAGAGCGCTCGCTTCTCACTTATTCTAATCCGATAGTCCAAATCGAGTCCTCGCTCCGCGAGTGCCGACTTCGGCCGGAGGAGACGTCGCGTACTCGGGGCCGGCTGTCGACGAAGCGGGCGCGACGGTCGGCGTCTTTCCGCGGCGGGGCGAGAGCCGCCGGAAAAGCGCGTCGCGGGCGCCCGAGCCCCGTCGAGGCGCGGCGCCGAAAGGGGCAGAGCGCCGCCTCGCCCGAGCGGCACGCGCCGCTGTCGGAGGGCCCGGGTCGGAAGCGCCTCGCGGGCCCGCGTGCGCGCGCAGGCCCGATCAATAGGCGCGGGGCGCGGACCCGGGCAGCGGCGACAGCGCCACGCCCACCGCGGCTCGCACCTGCCGCCCCCGCCCCCGGCCGAGCGCGCGCACCCGCGCCCCCAGCGCGACTGGCTCCGCACGCCGGGGACACTCCCAGATATACCCGCGCCGTGCGCCGCACACATTCCAAATTCGAATATTTTTACATTTGGAAAATCACCGCAATGGGAAATCCGTAACGAGCGCATAGCGCGATGCACTGAGCCCTGCGGCCACCGCGCCACGCCGCCCGCGCCCGCCGCGCGCCTTTCTTCCGAGCGGTTAAAAACAAAAGTGCCAGATAGCATTTCTCGTGATAGTGCTGTGTTGTGAGAATACTCCCACGCTGCGAGAGCCGCGATCTCTCGTTTTGTCGTTTATTCGCGCTCGGAGGGAATACCATCCCTGTTTAAACTCGTTCGGAAAATCTTTCGATGCCTTTGACGCGAATGTCATTCGCGTATTTTCTAACGTCCTTCCGCACGTAAATAATAGTCCCGGATACCGGATATTTTAGTGTATTGGATTTCGGAATGAAGCTCCGGCCCGAATTATTATAATATTATAGAATCGCCGTAAAATGTGAAAGTGTCGACGATCGGGGAAATTAGTCAATTAGCCGAGGTGATAGTGGATCCGTGTCAGACGTTGTAGCGAGGAAGTGAAGTGGCTTCCGGCGCTAGAAGCAGTGTCGATGGAGAGGTGATACCGAAGACCTTGGATACGGAGGGCCATGCCCATTCGGGAATTCAAAAATCCCGGAATAAGCATTTGAAAACTGACTGAAAATAAACGGTTAGAACTTTTTTTTACTAATTCTTGCACTTATCTGCGAGCGAGTCCTTGAATACTTCTTATCTATCTGTTATAATATTTTGACATTGATAACGTGTTTTAAATTTAATGGAACCATTTTTTGACATTCTCAATGTGCGTTATGGGAGTAACCCAAATTCTTTCTTATTTTTGAAAATATTTGATTAATGATTCCTGTCATCTTAAAATAAAACTGTGATACCTATATAACATAGAATGAGTTTAGCGAAACTACAATTCTAGGCTTTTCTATTTTTCATAAATGTAGTTTAGTTTTACAAAAATAATGCAATACATCCTATACACAAATTTCCCAGTTATCTGTACTCCCGATGTGTAGACAAGCGGTCTGACATTACGCAGGATTCCATTTTGAAGGTCTGAAACTATTAAATAAAACTCAAAAGACACAAGTATTATATACATCGTTTTCGTATTCTTTTTTAATATATTAAATAATAATATTTCTGAAGCATTTTCTCGTTCGTGCAGACGTATATACTTATTGACAGTAGGTGTGCTTAGTTGTGTTAACCTTCGACAAAATTCTGGGATTCATCGGAAAATATGGTGCAAAAAATTTATTTTTAAATTTAATATCCAATAATGCATATCGAATTTAAATACATTTATTATTAACTGTAGTAGTGAAAATTTGCCAGAAACAAGTACATCACATTCAGGGTTTTATATTTCTACGTTTTTGATGTTCATGTAAAGCTTGGCACTTTTTCCGTACATTAAACTAAGTTATAATTTATATAATTTTCGAATGATCTCATTATATTTTAAATGCAATATTCGATGAGATAATTACTTAATTTCGCTTGATTTCTCTAAAAATATACAGATTTAAAATATTCACTTTAACATTGGTTTACAACTTAAACTGTAATACAGTATTGTAAGACTTTTTTGTAAAATTTTAATTTTCTATTTTTTAGATAGTTGTATGTGCCACTCAAGTTCTAAGGCACGATCCAGATTATCTGTAAAACTAATTTAAACATACATAATAATGCACGCACTCATGTTTTTTTACGTGTATTTATTTATTTTTTATAATTTTTTCGCGTTTAAAATTGCTAGCACGTGGTAAGGGTTTGAATCATACATGCATATATACAACGTCAAGCCCTATATTCATTGGGTTAAGCATGAGGGATATAACGCCACGCATTCGTATCTTACGCTTGTTCCATATTCATACACGTTCTTTCGAGTGCGAATCCTTGTTAGATAATTCATAGCCTCACGCCCTTGGCAGACAAACAGCCCTTATACTTCGGACCGGTGGTGCAGGGCCGAAGGGGGGGTTACCCCTCGGCCCAGGGGAGCCCTCCGAGGGTATATTTCAGCAGGGCAGGGTTGGCTGAGGGCCCGTCAGGCTCCGGTTTGCTGGAACCAGAGGGGCGCTGATCGCAGCGCTCGTCCAACTGGCAACTGTAAGGGGCTGTTAGTACACTACTATTTCGTGGATAATATACAGGGTTATTTGGAAAACATTAATAACCTCTCAGGACTACATGTCTTGATTTTGAGTTGAAAATTTTCGAGCTATCATGCCCTAATATCAATAGTTATGGAGATATGCGACATCAAAGTTTGCATTTTTTTTTTCAATATTTCCGACTTATTTTTTTGTGAAACGTTGGACTATCATTACAATAACTTATATCGAATATGAAAAAATCATTCCCTTTAATACAAGTCAAATAAAATAAAAAAACCTTCGAATTCCAATTGGACAACATTCTAATTGGAAAATTTCCAGGGTTTTTATTTTTTTATTTAACACGTATTGAAGCGAATGAATTTTTCGTAATCGATATAAGTTACTGTAATGTAAGTCCAACTTTTTACAAAAAATAAGTCAGAAATATTGAAAAAAATGCAAACTTTGATGTCGCATACCTCCATAACTATTATTGATATTAGGACATAATAAAATAAAACACAAATTACTTTGTTTTCACCACTTTATAGCTTGAAAATTTTCGACTCATAATCAAGGCAGAAATATAGTCCTGCGACTTTATTAATGTTTTCCAAATAACCCTGTATATTTTTCACGATACATATTTTTGCACTTTTTTATGTGGATATTTTTGGACTTTTTTTCATTTTTCGCACCCATACGCTTTCTGTAGGGCTTCTGAAATTTTTTCGATTCAAATGATCGCCGACCGCGATCTTTATCTGAACTTAAAAATGTATTTATAAAAAAATATATTACGGATGTTTCACAGAGACGAAGCTATTTATGCACGTGGGAAAGTAGGTATGGAAGTTTTTTGGAGCTTTTGGATTTACAGGGCTTACGGCCTGTCATTGGCTAGCTTAAATGATCACTTTACACATCTCATGTATCGAATTAGGAAAGTTTTATATATGGTATTTAAGTACCTCGCTTCTCTTTGTTCAATACAAACTGCACTATCGCTTTCTATGGTTTAAATTTGTCGTTGCCTCAAAACAGAAAATAGATGGCACCGCTAGTTATGTGATTTTATTTTTATATTATTTATAGATATTTTATTAATATAATTAAATATCAATGTCAACCATTGTACATTATAGATGTCTCACAGAGACGAAACTGTATTTTTATGGGAAAGTAGGTATAGAAGTCATTTTTTTTTGGTGTACATAGGACTTACGACCTATCGTTTGGTTGGCTTATCACTTTACACATATGTAACGTTCGCCATTTCCACCCATGATAGAATATACCATGTCTACTAATTTTTTAGAAGTTGTATATATTTGAATTGCATGCCACACTTCACATGAGTGTGGTAACCACCTTTCATACGCGGCCTGTGACAGCCATTTTCATTCCCCCTAAATCCCCACAGATGTCGCTAATTATTTTGATATCGTTAATGTCGCTAATGAGAAATGTACAATTGATTTACGGAATTTTGAAAGCATTATACTTTTTCTTTTCATCTGTAATATAAATTAATTGATTAATGATGTCTCTGTGGTAAGATATCCCGCACTACCGTTCTGAAAGATTTGAAAAAACTCTAAACATATTGAATATCAATGTTATTAACCATATATAAATAATAATGAAATAGGTTTATATTATAAATAGAACCGTTTTGTAAATAAGTAATAATCATATTTATTTTAATGTGTATTTCGAAATTATTTTTATGTGAATTAGGCTCGGATACAAGTTAACACACAATATTTTGAAGGCAACATGAATAGAAGGCGTCCGCGAAAGACCTCGATCAGATACTACACGTATTTGAAGATGACCCTGTTAAATGCCTCAACAACCGTAGAACTTGCATGAGAAGATGTATGAATGTAGCCGAAGCAAAAGTGGTGTGCAAAGAAGAATATGGCGTTTTATCCTATCCGCCTACGTTAGTTAGTTAGTTATAAACCAGCAACTTATGTTTGTTATATTTCCAAACACTTAAATAAATAGAAGAGTGTGGCGTTCAATCCTCTCTGCCTACCCCTGCAGGGAAACGGCGTGATGGTTAATTAGTTAGTTAGCTTAAATAAATATAAGTGTTCTCAGATTTTCACGGCCGTTTAGAATCTTCTGTGTAGGTTTTTGGGATT
Source organism: Agrypnia vestita (assembly GCA_016648135.1). NCBI lineage: Eukaryota > Metazoa > Arthropoda > Insecta > Trichoptera > Phryganeidae > Agrypnia > Agrypnia vestita. The sequence continues at coordinate 45,811 of JADDOH010013609.1, read as the reverse complement.
TCTGCCGTGTATATCTGACCTCCATTGCAGGGTTCATCATCAGGGCTGATGATGGACCCTGCATTGGAATCCCAAACGTTCGTCAGAGAGGTTATATCTATATCTCAACTCAAAATATTGTATTTGTTTAGTTTCTGGCTGAGAGGTCTGAATCGCAACCAACCAAGAAGATGTTTTTCCGTCACAGTGATCTTCCATCTGAAGAGAAGTGTTCTTCTTATCTGTTCTACTTCCTTATCCCACAAATAATAATTCATTTTTTGATCCTTCAAATGATCTGAAAGGGATATTCCCTTTATCACAGATATCACAAAATGAGTTACAACAAGGTTTAGTAAATAAAGAGATGCTTCTTCTCTCAGCCTTTATTGTATTCTAAAAGTAGAAGAAAAAATATATAAACTAAATTTAATAATCAATAATTAATACCATAAACAAATCATATTAAATGGATCTACATATAGTTAAGGGATCAACGTTTTGTTTTATTATTTTAATGTTTTTTACGTTAATCAGTTTTAATTAACCAATAACTTTGTATGAACCGCTTGGAGTAACTCTACGCTACCGGTTTTGATACCACTGTATCTTCGACAGGACGGAAGCATACTAACTATACATTACTTACTTTAGTAAACAAACTAATAAATAATAAATGTAGGAAATATTTTTCATAGGAACGATATGGCAGAGAAAGGAGCCTTACGGATAATGAGGGCAGGGAAAATATAAGCACTGCTTTGAGCATAGTATTTGATAATGAAAACCTGTCATCTGAGGATGAATTAATGATGCGCGGTGAATTTCTGGTACCTGCACTTAGGCATGGAAATCAAACAGAAAGCTAGAAAAAGATCAAAAGAGACCTTTAATTGGAGTTGAATCTATTAACGGAAGACTAAAGAATGAACAGTCACGAATTAATTCAGAGCTGATTAGAGAAAAGGATTAAAAGGGCTGCATGGGTGGTTTGGTCGTGTGGAAGGAATGAATAAAGAGAAAATCATGAAGGTATAAAATGCGAGCATTTAGAGTACCTACAAATATGAAAGAGATGGTGCTACCAGGCATACTAGAAGATATTCAGTTAGAGAAGAAAGGCGACTTTTGTGTGACGTATGACGTTTGTAGGTGACGTTCTGTCCTGCCATTTTAACTAAGTAACAGAGAGAGGATAGAACACTTCACTTTTCTGTCCTGGCACGCCACATCTGCCTCGTGCTTTCGTACGTCTTCTCATCTGCACTAAAAATCTCCAATATTTGGTTTATCTAATCATGCCAGGTATTTCGCGGATGCTCTCTGTTTCTGCTGGTTTTGTAGCCTCATAAGTATATGATGACAATGTGTTCTACCATCAAGCATACAATTTGTGGGCATGGCATGCCTGTGTTTGTGCTAAACTAAACAAAATAAAAATAAATGTCCTGTATATGTCTTTCATATAAGCTTTCAATTGAGTTAGTGTGGGTACAGTGCGTAATACGCACACTGTTTCGTTGTGTTGTGTTACGTTTACGGATACGCCCCTATCGTATCCGAAACAATGCGCTATTACGCACTGTACACACACTAACTCAATTGCAAGCTTTTATGAAAAGACCTTCCATTCCTCGATCATCCGTTCCATATGGCTAAACCAACTCAGTGATACTTTTTATATTCTCTTCACTATATATATATATATATAATATATATATGTTATTTATATTTTTCATTTATTTATGGAAGCGAGTCCCGTAATATTTATTAAGAAATAAATAAATGAAATTAAGAGAAACACACAAATATCAAATCAAATAAAACTGAAAAATTAAATGCTGGAACCTGCATTCGAACCACGGACCTTTGTCTTACGCGGACAATGCGATACCAATTTCACTATCCCAGCCACTTAATAAGTCGTCAATATTTGATAGTTATATGTTTCTCTTTGAATTATTAATTTATTTATTTAGATTATTCCATTTTTTTTTTGATATTTGATATTTGTGTGTTTCTCTTAATTTCATTTATTTATTTCTTAATATATATATATATATATATATATATATACATATACAGGTAGCATTACATACACTTCTAATTTTTTCACTCTCCACTCTATCGTACAAATATTTTCCACACGAGCGCCTAACCGACCGCATTGAATCTATTTTCCTTCTTTTTTGCCGATTATAGGTTTCACTTTCATCAGAGTCGGCACTATAACTTCATTATGTACCGCTATTCTTACCTCCTTTGATAGATTCTCGTAGCATATTTATTTTGTTTCCCGCAGTTATTTTTCTTTCGATATCATTCTCAGCCTTGCCGTCCCTAGTAAGCACACTCCTCAAATACGCAAAATCGCTAAATTTTTCTAAGCATTCATTGATTTTAGTCTATCTATACAGGGTTATTTGTAAAACATTAATAACCTCGCAGGAATATATTCCTGCCTTGATTATGAGTTGAAAATGTTCAAGCTATTATAACCTAATATCAATAGTTAAGGAGATATGCGACATCAAATTTTGCATTTTTTTAAAAATATTTCTGGCATATTTTTTGTAAAACGTTGGACTATCATTACAGTAACTTATATCGAATATGAAAAATTCGTTCTTTTCAGTACAAGTTAAATAAAATGATAAAAACCCTGAAAAAATCCATTTGGAATGTTTTCCAATTGGAATTCGAAGGTTTTTATTTTTTTATTTGACTTGTATTAAAGGGAATGAATTTTTCATATTCGATATAAGTTACTGTAATGATAGTCCAACGTTTTACAAAAAATAGGTCAGAAATATTGAAAAAAAATGCAAACTTTGATGTCGCACATCTCCTTAACTATTGATATTAGGTCATAATAGCTTGAACATTTTCGACTCATAATCAAGGCAGGAATATAGTCCTGCGAGGTTAGTAATGTTTTACAAATAACCCTGTATTAATTATACTTGGCATTTCATTCAAAGTACATTTTTAATAAATTTATCTCAATTTTCAAGAATAGTTTTACAGTGACATGTATATTACATTGTAATTTGAAAAACTCCATAATCTGTATTAATTATTAATACATCTCACTACCCTTAACGATCTCGAGCATCCCCTAACAGCCTTGGCATCCCAGTTTGCTTAGAATAATAAAGTTTTTTCCTGATTGATGTTCCACACCTACCCCTAGAAATGTAGTGTTTGGATATAATAATGGTCGCACCCTCCTAAGTATGCCCGCAGAATAATAATCAAGCTCCTTATTAAAACATTTCTGTACGCCTAACGATCTTCAGCATGAGTATGTTCGAAATTCAGTGCAGAAATTACGTGAATTATAAATTGCATAGTGCATCTATTAGATGTTTTAATGCTTTAAATATTTTTGTTATGGGACTCAAAAGGCATGAACGGATTACTAGGTAGTTTTCATTAATCATTTTTCATTTATCACTTTTATTATCATCATATTCATAATTAAAAAAAAATATGTATTAGGTACTCTTTGTATCAGACGTATCAAAATAGAATTGTATCTGGATTCTTAGACATATTTTTGATTTTTCATTCATTTTATCGTCTTTTTAATTCGTTCGCTCGTGTCATGTTCTTATTAGATTTACTATAATTAATAATTTGATGAATATGACCAAATTTGTAGGAAGTTTTCCCCATAAACGTAATACAAGCAGTATTTAAATCAATTTAGTGCTTCGCCTTTTTTGTTGTACTCGTATTCTTCTCCTTAGAGACACATTCTTCTAGTTTAATTCTCTCTTAATCTTCTTTATTATTAATTGTGCTGTATGTATACGACATTTCTGGCTGACGTTTCGGATCCCATTGCGGGATCCAACATCAGGCTGTTGTTACCAGAGAAAATAATTTTACATTACAGACGAGATGTTCAAAATGCGGTCAGATGGGGGCGACAGCATCGACCATGCTGGTATATAAACAGCATGTGCAGAGAAGAATAAAAAAATAATTCCGTACATAGCTCTGCATGCTCAGATTAACAGCGTCCACCAGGGAGATCCCCAAAACGATGGAGAGATGGAATTCATGCAGCATGCACAACAGTCTAAAGAAAGATGAAGAAGGAAAGAGATGTGCGTTATAAAATCATAGATACCTGAATGTTAGTAATCTTAGTAAAAGCCACTACCAAATTTACGGTCTACCGGTTTCGAGACGTACCCGTCTCTTCGTCAGGACCAACACTACACTACTGTATTCACAACGCTATACACCCCAACCATAGTATTGTTAAACTATCACTAATATTGTTCACATGCGTGTTTATCTTGTCAGAGACAAGCATGCACTTATTATAGCCTACTGAACAATTCAGGAATCTAACGAGAGGGAGTGAGAGGGGGCGGTGTTGGTCCTGACGAAGAGACGGATACGTCTCGAAACCGGTAGACCGTAAATCTGGTAGTGGTTTTTACTAAGTTTACTAACATTCTGTTATTATGTCTAACTACAAAGCTTTAAATATTAATAATATCATAGATACCTATTTCTAGTGTTTCATTTAAAATCACCGAACAGCATAAATGTGTTAACGTATAGCATATAGAATTAATTCCTTTATTCACTAAGCCATATTTGTATCATAATTTATTCAGGTGTATGTTAATTTTGGAAAAAAAATTGAATGAATCGTCAATTGTTTTGATCTTTTCACTAATTATTCGTCTGAAAAATTAAATGGAATTCGATCATTTTCGATTTCAGCAAAGGCTATTCAGCGGCCTTGAGCGCTGTCGGCTTTTTCTCCAATTACCAATTACCTTTCAGAGCCGCGCCTGAACTCATTCATTTGATTCCCTTCAAATTATTTACGGCTAACCTTTTGATTGGGCCGTAGCGCCGGGCGATCTTTTCACCAAACCGGGCCTGGCGCCTGGCGAACCAACCCTTTCATCCGCGCCCCTTCTTCTCCGTCCCTGACTTGACTCTAATACTCATTAAATTCTAAACTCACAATGGGGAAGGTTCTCTTTTGAAATATAATTCACATTTAATAAAAATAATTAATGTGTATTGAATAATATTTTTTGAAGTGTAATTTCTTTTTTAGCACCCACATTAAATTCTCGCCAGCCTTATGGTTATGGAGATGAAATTGCGATACATGTTTCTACGAAATCTGACTGAAGTTGTGATATTTTAACGTTTCGTGTGTTGTGTCTAGGGCTTCTGAAACCCCGGGTCCGTGTCCAATATTTTGGAAACCCGGCGGGTTCAGGTCCAAAATTTATACGAGTACGCAGCTTTTACACATAGGTTATTTTAAAAATATGCATTATAAAAATATAATAATTACACATTTACAAATCAAAAAATATACAAAATAGAGATAAATATAAAGATTGCATCCTGGTTCTAATAAAGCCATCTCTAGAAGTAACGTCAGTTACACTTTGTGAGGCGTCTGTTATATTCTTTAGGACCCGAAGTGCAACCATTTAAGACGAAATAACTCATTGACATGCAGCATACAAACACACCATTGTAACGGTCTCTCCAAATACTCCTCTAAATATTGAATCACGCCACCATTCCAATCGGTGTTAGTTGCAGTTCCGTCACATTCAACGCAAATCGTCATCTAAATTCCAACCTCGACCCTCTACTAAAGTATGAATTCCCTTTGCAGTGCCACGTCTTTCGGTATTGTGTGTCCCAAATAAATTGATCCAGGTTGTGCTAAAATTGACATGTGGTCTTCTAAAACTTCTTCGCAATGATCTTTTCGTCCATCAAAGTAAATACCTTTTGAAGCTTCCGGGCTTTAGATACATCTCTGTAGATCTTATTTTTATCAATAACCAGGGTTTAATCTTCGGTAGAAACCAATCCAACGTCAGCCAAAACCGCAGAAGCAACAGCAGCAGCATATCGCGTCGTTAAACCGTATCTATCACAGACTTTAGCTACTGTTGGCAACGGCAATGTATCCAATTCGCCATTGAAGTCAATGGTGCTCTGTCGAGGACGTGTTTGTCGGGGATGCCTCTGTTATCGATACGTTTCTGGGGAAAATTCACGCACTGAATCTTCATCACAATTTGCTAAGACAGAATCAGTTTCGTGAGTAGAACACGACTTTTTTGTTACCCTTATTGACTCTTCAGTTTATCTCTGCTGTCATTTCATTAATCTAACCATTTCTTTCTTATCAAAACCATTATAACGATTTTCCTATAATTTATTTGACCCAACAAAAACTTCTCTCATTGATTCTTAGGTTTTAAACACGAACAAGATTCAAATGAACTGCATTTACAAGCAGAAAAGTCAAAAAGCTTCTCAGATGACTCTAAAAAACATTTCAGTTTATTTTCAAAACAATCATTTCGTTTGCTTTTGGGGTATTTTTTCAAATTTAGATACTTGAAAATGATTTTCAGAAATTGGATTTCACTAATTAAATAACTCGTTCCTTAGTTACAATTGGAATCGAAGTTTTGGTCCAAATATTGTTGATCTCTTCGGAAACAATCACATAGTTATCTGATTAGGATGAATCTTTTCCATTATACTTCAATTTCAAGTCGTTCTTGACAAATAAAATAAATTAAATGACGTCCCTTATAGTTGGTATCTGCTGATTGTCAAGTTCCTTGTATGGTCCGAGCATAGCATAAGTAGTCTGACTACGCCTCTAACTTCTTATTTAAAAATCACAAAATCCGCTTTTAGTACTGTAACAATCGCAATGGTACTTTTATGGCATAAAATTTATTTTGGCTACGAAGAAAACACTCGCGAGTCAAGTCAAGAAAGTCCTCAAAATAAGTTCAAACTTGAGGGTATTTGCAGGTTGAAACCTAAAAAATTCGAAATCTCTGGTAATGTGTTGTTACATGCAAATTGAAACGTCATGTATGATTTACACCTAAATATAACAAAAACTAAATATTTTTTTGTATTTAGTTCAGGAGTCAAAATTGAGGATAGCGAAATATCACCATAAAAATGACACTTTTTCAAAACTTTGAAGATCGATAGAATCCTTAAGATATAGTTTTATTTTATTTTTAAAATTATTTTAGTAATCTACGCTCAATTACGCAATTTTCGAGAGGTCATGTGTTAAGGTAAGCCAAATTTTTTTTATCGGGACAGCCTAATGAACATATGACAAGACAAAGATCAAATAAGTGCTAGAAATAAAAAAAAACAAACAATTATTACGGAGACAGAATCAAACAGTGCATTATACCAAAACTATTCAACAAACTACGGGATAGAATAAAAAATGTAACGGGGCAAAAATATATAAAAAACCTTAAAGAGTTACTACTATGAATTGTAAAGTGAATACTTAAAAAAAGTTTTTAAAAGTTTATAGTTTTATATTATATTATAATCTAAGAGCACTTAATTAAGGAAATTAATTGCTATTAGATTATAATCTTGTAATAATACTGTAATCAAATCCTTGAGATTAAACTGTAAATACAGTTTTGCAAGAGGTAAAAAACTAACCCATTTTACTCCCTTTCTTTGTAAATTAAGTTTACCATAATGTAATTAAATAATCGATTGACTGAAAATGAAACATGTCTAGACTAATATCTAAGTCAAAAATCACTAAAAATATCTCTTTATTATTTGATTTCTTCCCAAAAAACCGAAGTGTGCTGTCATCTGTGAACCAATAAATTTTCGAAATTCGTAGTGAAGTACCTATTATACCCACCGACGGATTAATTCAAATTTTAATATTCCGTGACGTTGTCAGGCCGCCGTTCGTAGTAATCAAACTTTTGTAATGATTCCAATTTGAAAAAAAACATTAAAATATCTAAAAATCCAAAATTATACTATAATAATTAATATTTTTTAACGAAAATTTGATAGATCTTCTTGGTCGTCGCCACGAGTCTGCTTGCAATGTTTTAGCTTGATTGGATCACGGAAAAAGGGTTAAAAATCGATCCAATTTTTTTTCGACGGCAAGCCGGCAAGCAAGCAGACGCCACGAGTTAAAAGAAAGGAAGTAAAAAAGGAACCCATAAAAACCAAATTTTTATTATACTCCCTTTCTTTGTAAAATAAAACAACAATTAAAGACGAATTAAAACTTATATAACATAACACTAAACTTACAGTAATTTAATATATTTCTAAAATGTCAGATGTTTTGAGCATTGATAAGACACTTCATGCTTTGAAGATTAAATTCTAAAAACATTTGTCAGTCTATTTAGATTTTCGACATTCGTAGTGAAGTACCTATTATGTATATCGACGGAGTAATTCAAATTTAGAAAATATTCCGCGACGTTATCGGGCCGCCGCGCCGTTGCTAGTAATCAAACTTTTTTAATGATTACAATTTGAAAAAAACAATAAAATTTCTAAAAACCCGAAATTATACTATAATTATAAATTTTTTTTAACGAAAATTTGATAGATCTTCTTGATCGTCGCCACACGAGTATACTTGCCAAGTTTCTTCAGCTCGATTGGATCACGGGAAAAGGGTCAAAAATCGATCCAAAGTTTTTTCACCCGGCAAGCCGGCAAGCAAGCGAGCAGACGCCACGAGTTAATATAAAGGGAGTAAAAAGAATAAAATGGCAACAATAAAAAAAAGAAAAAAAAGTACATGACGGAAGTTTGATTTTCTTTTGTTTTCTTCTTCCGTTCTTTTGCTCAGCGTGTTTGAATTTATTACGCCATTTGAGATGTGTATAATATTTGTAATTACACAAACCTTGTTTTATGGTGGTCCCTCAGCACGGTGGTAATGGAGGATTCTCGGCTTCCCACCACCATGAGCACGCGTCGCATCCCTAAGAAGGCATCCGTTTCAATTATGGCACCGGCGCGGGTGCGTGCCCCGTGTGCATGGGATGTTCAGTAATGGATATTTATAGACGATTACCTGATGGGGAAGGTGGAAAGAGGTAGTACACTAACGTCCGATGGGATATTGCCCCCACAAATGCATTACAGCCTGATTTGTTTTATATGAAAATGTGCACTACCTTGGGTTGATTCCTCTTCATATATTATCGAATAGACGAGTAATAAATGACTCAAGGGGGAATACCTACCTACGAAGCGCGAAAAAAGGCAATTTTTGTGATTTTTTTAAAAGAAAACCTACTGAATTATGGTATTGGTATGATTTCTATATGAAAGTTCATTCTTTTGAAAATATGCTAAATTTTTTTTATAAAAAAATATTAAGCATTTGCGAAAAATTCTTGGGTTCTGTCGACTGCCAAAAAAAGGTCCTCCGCGGTGACCACTCCCATTTCATCTGTAATCGTCAGAATAAAAAAAAAACAAAAAGATTATCAAAATTGACCCTATAATTTAGTTTTTGACGTAGGGGTTTTTGAAAATATATATTTTTGACAAAATGGCGGGCGTTTGAATTAGAAATTAGGGTTTTTTAGGGAAAAATTCGGTTTTATTATGCGGATAAAAAAAACTAAGTCACTTAAAAAAAATCCTACGACAAAAACTAGATACTTACGTATAAAATAACCACTAGAAATTTCAAGTTGATCGGTTCAGTGGTTGTCGAGATATTTTGGTCACCGATTTTCAAAACATGATTTTGAGTAAAACGCGTTTGAAAATTGAGCGATGAATAAATCGCGAAATCTTTCAACTTACATAAAATCATCGATTCCAGGTCCAAAATACAAGTCCTCCACCTTGCTTAGAATTCCCATATCATCGAGCACTCTTCACAAAGATAATAGAAACAGGTCTTACGTTTATATTATGAAAGAGCCCGAATGGCAGCTACCTGCGTGTAGCGCGGCACCATATGGCGCGGCGCGTAATCAACAATGGGATACCACTATAATCAGCTGTTATTTTTTTAATTTTTGCTTAAAATTTTGGGGAATTTGGGGAATTGGGGAATTTGGGGAATGGGGAAAATTTTGGGAAATTCCCGTTACATAACGGATGGTGACCATAAAGCAACCTTATTATTCATCGATCACTACAAAACGTGGTTAGAGTCCTTCTTTCACACATCTGGGAACTACAGACGAAAGAAGAGAACACACACACCCCCACAAATTGGTGACTACCGACGCTCACCTTAACCCCCAAAAGCGCATAAAACAATAATTTATTCGCTAAAAATACTTTTTTATACGTCTGTATTTTCTCTATACAATCTATAATTATATACTACTAGCTGATCGTACCCGGCGTTGCACGGGTTAAGGATTAAGTAAAAAATAAGTTTGTGAGGGAAAACAAAGGGTCCGCTGTACTCTAAAAAACAATGTTTCCATCTAATGTTAACATAAGTTATTGTAACATAACTTTAATACTTAGATATGGTATTTTTTGTAGATATTAATGTCCTCTATAAAACTGTAGTACATTACTTTGCTCTATTGGCAATAATTTCCGCAGCGTACGCAATATAAGGTTTTTTTTTCGTAATTTTTCACACGTTGGGTTACATTATCGAAGTTTTCATACGGATCCCTAAATTTTTTTAAAATATTCTATAGCCTATGTTCATCAGGGATAATGTAGGATTCTGAATGTGAAAGAATTTTTCAAATCGGTCCAGTAGTTTCGGAGCCTATTGCATTCAAACACACAATCAAATCTTTCCTCTTTATAATATTAGTATAGATAGTATAGATAATTAAACTTTAGGTCTCAGCGCATTGCATTGAATCTATTACACTATATCCATTATTTGAGATCTGCACCTGATTGTTTAGATGTTTGGAAATGGAGATTTAATTTTTGTCTAGTGTCCGGTCGAATCGCGAAATATCAGTTAACTCTCATATATCTAATACATTTATTTGTTCTGACCATCAGTATTACAAGGCACAGTTTTACACACATCTATCTAACTATCTAGTCACCGCACCTCCTCCCAAAATAACAATATGTTTATAATATGGTTTCTCAAATATTTTAGTTTATTTTTAAATACAAGCTGTTTTGCGTTGCTCTGAAAAGAGTATATATTTTACTAACAAAAGTGCATAATATTTCACATTAAAATTTAAAAATAATAAAAGTAGGTACACATCATACCTGAAAAGAGAAACAACATTTAAAGCTATTATTTTATATTAGAAATGTTATCAATAATTATTTAATATTATTCACCGGTATACTATAATCATTAAATATAATTTTCACAATAGGTCGATTGTCAGTTGTTTGTTTGTTAAAGAATTTTTACGCAAATTTAAATGTTCTAATTTACCAATTCAATTCCCCCATTTCAAATTCCACATTTTAGGGCCTGTGCAGAAGAACGGCACCCCCCCCCCCTAAATTCTTGGTTTAAATTATAACTTAATCTGAATATTGGTTAACGCCAACCCGGGGCCGCTAGTATGTAATTAAATGTTATCTAAACGCGTATTAATGAAAATTTAATATCTTAGAATCTGTCGATTCCCCATACGAGAGACTAAATTAAAATATTTTGTCAAAGTATGCTTACACATTTTTACCCAGCGTCAATTGTCCATCAGGGATAAATCTTGTAATCAATATTTGACCCACTACATGTCCAACAATCGCTCTGAAATTTTACAGAGAGACGTATTCCGGATGACAATAAAATAATCATTCATTAGTTTTACAAAATCAGTTTGTTTATTCAAAATAATTATTTCAAAGCCTCACGCGTTATTTTATCGGACGTTATACATGCAGGTTACATCTGCCCTTGTGACATAATATGTGTTTGAAAGTGACGTTTAAGTTTGAAATACGCGTATACTTTGTTCGGTCCTAGTACTGTGACTTTTTAAAAGTATTTTCACCTTTTTATTATTATTTTATAACCGCGTGTATTTTTTATTGTATTGTTTTAGCTATTTTTAAAAATGATTCACGATAATGAAAAATGTATAACATGAAATACTACACTGAAAATATAATAAAAAAGTAAATGCGAACACAACAAACATAAGGAGAAGAAAAGTTGAGCATAGAACAGAAAGACAAATTAAAAAACTAAATTAGACCATAAAAAAGTAACTCATAAAAACCAAGTTTTTACAATACTCCCTTTCTTATTTAATCAGGTTTCGTGTCTACCAGACGCGTCGGAGTCATTACTGAGTTCTATGAAAAAACCATAATTATTTTTTTCAACGAAAATTTGATAGATCATTTTGATCGTCGCCACGAGTCCGCTTGCAAAGCTTCAGCTCGATTGGATCACGGGAAAAGGGTTAAAAATCGATCCAAAGTTTTTTCGTCAGACAGACAGACAACCAGACGCCACTAGTTAAAATAAAGGGAGTAAATAGAAAAACAAACTAAAGAACTACAAATTTTTTCTAAACTATGAGATTAATCAACTGATTTCGATCAACAAGTCTGGTAACAGTTCTATTCTATTCTAATCTTTTCATAAAATTCTATTCATAAAAACTATCATAAAATGTGTCGATGCTAACTTTATAATTACTTGCTATTTTATTGATATACTTAACAATCTGGGTACCGAGTTAAAATGGGCCATATTGTAATTAAAGATTGAGAGGGATATATATATATATCATGTGTCCTTAACTGCCGACTTGGAACATTCAGTGGTGTGCTTTCTACACAAATCCACAATACTTTACAGGTTGATTCCTGCCTCGATTATGAGTCGAAAATGTTCAAGCAACCACGGCCTAAAATCAATATTTAAGGAGATATGCGGCATAAAATTTTGCATTTTTTTTTCAATATTTCTGACTTATTTTTTGCAAAACGTTAGACTATCATTACAGTAACTTATATGTATGAAAGTCAAATAAAATTATAAATTTTTCCAATTCCAATTGGAATTTTTTCAAGGTTGTTATTATTTTATTTAACTTTTATTGATACGAATGAATTTTTCGTAATTGTTTTAAGTTACTGTAATGATATTCCAACGTTTTGTAAAAAATATGTTAGGAATATTGAAAAAAAAATGCAAAGTTTGATATTGCATAACTCATAACTATTGATGTTAGGTGATGGTTGCTTGACAGACGCGTGCAGTGGGAACAAGAAGCGTGACTTTTATTTAACCGTATATTTGGGAAAAAATATCGAAATTAAATATTTATCTGGCAGAATATTATGAAATATTAAAATCTGAATAAAATGTTAATTATTGTGATTTGAATATTACGAGATATACCTCTTATCTCTTATTTATATGCTCGGTAAAATGTCATGCTTCTTGTTCCCACTGCACACCCCTGTTGCTCGAACATTTTCGACTCATAATCAGAGTATTGTGTACTAGCTCCGTTACACCCTGTATATTCTCACATCAAATTGATTTATTTAATTATTTCATTATCCCCGTTCCTAGTTGTATTATTCATTTTAAAAAAAACCTCCTACATTTACGAAAGCCGTAATTAATTATCGTGAAAATAAACATTTCAACGCATTTTTCGCAACTCTCTTACAACGCGAAATCCGGATTGGAGCGAAAAAGATTTTCCTCTAAGGCGTCCTAATTCTAATTGGTTCATTTTTCGGCCTCTTCAGAAACACACTTTATCCGTCGCGTAACGCGTAAATCGGCCGCTCAAAGGCCAACAGCGCCAGGCCTTCCGGCGGCCTATTCATATACACACGGGTTTCCCGCTGCTTTCTATTTTCCCGCTGCGGGCCCGGCCTGATTGGAATACTAATCGGACAAACACAAGATGGCTGATTGATCAGACGAGCCGGCGGGCGCTTTGAGAATGGAAACAATGGGGAATGGAAGTACTTTCGTGGGGGTACATCCGAGTCTTTTAAATTTCTTCCTCTATTAGCTGTGGGTCCCTGCTACTCCAGACGGATTAGCTCTTGTCCTCCTACAGGATTACCGGGAGGAGATTTCTTCCTGCTTCGGCTGCCCCCTATCCCAGACGATACATTTATTTCTTACGTGCGTAAGCGTATTAGCGAAGATAAACCTTTCGGATTCGTGTATTCTGTGTATCCGTAACAATCAGGCATTATCATTTAAACGAAAAAAATTTACCCTTAAAAACATAGGTTTTATTATAAATCTTTTACTTGCGAGGTCTCGGTCTCAACTTGTTTACAAATTGATTGCCATGATTTTCATGCCATTGATTGTATGAATATCCTTTTAAGTTTAACTGATAATAATATTGTCACGTATCTTGGCTGCAGGAGGAATTAATGAAAACGCTGGGATTATTGAATACCGATTAATTTGTTAAACTAACGTACAAAGTCGCTTAACACTATGAAATGTAACGCTATTCCTTAAATTAAACTGTTTCACAAATTTATCACTTGTAAATAGACACTTTACATTCGCCTTGGCATTTTATTTACTATTCACTAGAATATTCCATCCCATTTCCGCACTTATTAATTTCGCTTCGGTTTGTCTCGCTACGTAAGAACTATTAACTCCATTATCGCTGTCAGACGCGCGCGCCCAAAAAAATTCTGACTACCGTGTGCCGTATTTATATTCCCTAATGCTCTGATATCGAAATTTCGAGACGTTTCCCTCGTTTTCGAGAAGTTCCTCGCGCTTTCCAGATGGATTTTTTTTTGGACTTTTGGAGATGTTTCTCGTAAGCCGTAAGATTATGCTACGCCGTTCTGAAATCTTCGTTAGTATTGTGATCATTTCAAACAACTGTCACTTGATATGAGTGCGTGATTCTCTTTAGCCTCGTTACAATATGTAGTAGATCTTCTTCTTCTTCTTCTTCTTCTTCAGCCTTAATCTCTCCCCGGCTGGGTATGGTCCTCTTCCATACCCTTCCATCCTTCTTGTTATTTGCTAATTGTAGCAATTTCTTTCCACCCACAGCGTTTATGTCGTCGGCCCATCTCTTTTGAGGTCTTCCGACACCTCTTTTATTTTCCCAAGGTCTCCATTTCAGAACTCTGGGAGTCCATCTTGTAGCATCCTGCGTTGCAACATGACCTGCCTATTGCCATTTTAGCTTCGCTACACGATCCATGAATCCACTACTCTAGTTCTGCGCCTCATTTCATAATTTCTTATTCTATCTCTTAGGCTTATTCCAAGCATGGATCTCTCAATGGATCGTTGCGTGCATTTGAGTTTTTCTACATTTTTCTTTGTAAGGGCCATAGTCTCCACTCCATACGTGATCACTGGCAGTATGCACGATTCAAAGGCTTTTCTTTTTAGGCTAATTAGGATCTCTTTGTTCTCGAAGATATGTTTGAGTTTGCCAATGTAGTAGATATCCATTCTCAAATCACACATTTATATATTTTCACTTTTTAAACTCACAACAAACAAAATCAACCAGCTTTTATTTCGTAGAAATTTTAAATAACAAATAAAAATTCCTAAGTGGCATGTTTTAAATAATTTCAGACTAGTACCAGAAATTAGGTATTTTTCCGAATATCTGAGATGAATTTGTATTTTGTGTGTGTGTGTATGTGTGATCCCAAATGCATGAAAGAATGCATTGTCATCGACATCGAGGCGATGTGCAAAATTTCAGCTCGATTGGATGACGGGAAGTGTGCTTATTTTCATTTCCAAGATTCTTCCACAAGAATCAATCAAAACCGGCGGTAAATTATATATCTATATAAATAAAAGGCACTATTTCTACGTGTATCCGTATAGACTAAAAAACCACTGCGCCGTTTGCTTCGTAAGAATTTCTAACTTTAATTTTTAAGAAAAAATGAAAATTCTTTTCAAACTGATCTTATTGCACAAATAAAATCATTTTTTTCGATACGCGGTAGACATTGCATTATTTAAAAAGAAAATAACTGACTTTTTCATTTCACTCAAACCGTGGCGACATGGTTGTCTACACCAGCTGCGAGCGTTACGGCGATGGACACCACATAACTCCTCCATTTTAAATTTTCAAAGTTAATGAAAAATATTAATCACTTATATCAAACAATGATAACAAAACGAACTTTATATGTGAAATAGTTGAGTCAATTTTTTTAAATTCAAATTCGACCATAAACAAATGTGTACTCCAGTCAAACACACATTACTTATACCTCTTTCAATTTTTTTGTTTTTTTATTTAGGATTTTTGTTTTTTTTATATTTTATACCTATATTTCCTTCGTTTAATTCAATTTGATGTAATTTTTTCTTTTCTTTTTTACTTCGTACTAATTGTAATAACTATGTTTTATTAAGTACTTTCTTTATTTGGTTCATATTATCTTTTCTGTGTTCCTTTAAATTAACTATTTCATATTTTATGTCATGGATCTCCATAATTAGTATAACCGTTCATTACATCGCGTCAATTGTGGCATATTGATCCAAAACCGTCACTATCCATATGGAGCCCATATGGATAGTGACGGTTTTGAATCCATACGCCACAATTATACTGTTGAGATTGCTTTCAAAATGTAGACTAAGTTTAGATTAGGCTAGAGTTTACAATTATATATTTATTTAACGCCCTTGCGGGCTTTTACAAAATATACAATATAGAAAATAAATAAAAATAACATAAGACAGGTATACAGCTGAAAGATTCAAGTACATATAAGTAGTTTAACAGTAAGAAGAAAAAGAAAAATTTATTATCCACTACTATTTAGTTGAGATGTAAAGAATTGTATCAATTTAGTCCTATACACAGTTATACTATAGTTATACTATCAGCAAAAATGTCGATCGCCTACGCGTGTTCATTCCCTGATGAGTGTATTCTGGGGATTAGAGTTTGCTAATGCATTAGTTCTGACATTTCCACTATAATAGAATAATGTACTGTGTCTTGATGACCTTAATGGTGCATATAAGTCGATCAGCATTATGCTAAATTTTCAGAAATTTAAATACATGAACATATTGAATTTTAATAAAGATTTATATTCAATATGTGCATGTATTTAAATTTTTGAAAATTAAAAGTGTTCAAAATTTTTCACCACCACCCCTGAGTGATCTCTGCTCACAACTTATTTGATATTAGCCGGGGACATAGTAAAGTAAAGATACAGTATTACGTCTTCATACAAACAGCCGAAACGACGCCCTTCGAAATCTCGGTATACTTCGGTCACCGCAGGGCTGCAGTAACGTACGGACGCAAGCAGTGTGAGACGCTCCCGCGCATACATTTACGTCAATTTATGGCACCCCAAAGAGTCAGTCAATGAGCAGCCCTGTAGGTATTTATTTCAAGGACACGGCCGAGACAACATACTGTATACTTTACTATACTGTGCCGGGGATCCGCCCTCTAGGGGTGAATGTATGATGTATGCCTCAAGGTTTTGTGTACCTTGTACGTGATCCCTAACAGGGTGTGACGGTTGTTCCAGGCGCGGCGATGTGGCGATGAAGCGGTGCGCACGGCGTTGACATGGGAGCAGAGGTATGGGGCGCGCGGTGCTCGGGCCTGTCCGCCTGTTCCCGGCTCGGCCGCCGCTGACCCTCCTGCCGCTGCTACTGCTGCTTCCCTTCTACACTCCAGGTCAGTCCACCAGCCCGGGTCCTGAATCCCAGGCAGCACATCCCATCTTCAGTAGTAACATTTACTTATGAAAGGATGTTTCTCTACTACATGTGTGTCATAAACTCGTGTGTAGTAGAGTATCATTACATTAAACATTTACAAAGAATTATGTGATAAAATGTACATGTTCATCAGGTAATAAGTATATAAAAATTCAAGAACATGTGGGTGGGGGGCGAGAATTTTGGTGTTTCTCTATAATTTTTTGTTTTTTATGGGCTTTATTTTATCTAAGGGGTCACCACCAATATTTAAATACTGGGGTATCTAAATATTGGAATATATATATAATTCGGGAAGCAGAGAATAAAAAGAAGAATTTGGAATATACTTACAAGATTTATTTAATTTTGAATACACAGATTTTTAACAATACTTTTTAATAAAAACTTAAGACTAGTTATAAAGCACTGGATGAACGAGGTCTACGAGGAGAGTGTTGAAAATCGCGTCTCTCCCTCTATTTATAGACATTTGCGAATGCTTCCAGAATATTCTCCCAAAAACAAGGTATAGGGCTGTGCTGTCTGCGGCTTCCGACATGATCGATATCTTTCGATGAGAATATCGAAAAATATCGATCCAAGCCTCAGACTACAAACACATTCATATTTGTGAAGTTGTAATTTTTCAGAAAAAAGTTTTGTGAAGTTTTTTTTAAAACCAAATTAATTAGTAGCGACTGCTTTGATTCATTGTTCCCTGTTTCTATGCGTTAATCTCCAGAATAACTGATGTTATATTTAAACGGTAATCCGGGTTCCCGGTAGGCGCGTGGTTCATGTATCCTGAATAAGTACAGTTTCTGGAGCCACCCCGCATTCCTGCTTGCGGTTGTGACATAATATTAATAATGTAATTTAATCTGGTTCTATTTATAAGTTGAGCCATGATGTGTGCCTTGGGATTAGAGCTCGTAACGGAGATTGTTAGACAGACTCCCTACATCAGCGTGTTCCTCAGGTAACAATGGTCCATCGCCCCCTGAGCTGCTGTCTGCTCTCGGCAATGGCATATTCGTCTCCGGAAAATTGTTTTAATCTAATTTTAAACGCATTTCGCACACATACATTGAATTAATCAATATAAAAGATTCAAATATACAATAGATACAAACACCACTTATTACATCCCCCCTTCTTACCATACTAGCCCCTCCCAGCAACCACTTTCACTTTCCGCCTGCCCCTCCCCCACTCCTGACAACTCCCGCCCCTATGTAGTAGATAAAATGTCTTCTAGTCTTAAGTTAGTATATTACTGAAGATGATGCAGTAAGCATCGAAAACGTTTTAATTTATTTATTTAATTAAACTGTCATTGTGTGAAGTAAACAACGTTGTGTTCTATTCATAGTTATTTACAATGAACTTCCACAAAGTTAATCACGAAATTTCGAAATATTATAAAAGATTCTCCAATACCAGCAAAATAACTATGTCGCAACAAATTTATATTACTAAAAATTAAATAATGAGTATAATTAAAAAAATGATAAAAACAATAAAATAATAAATGGGTTTATAAATTAAACTGTAATGAATGCAATCATTTTTATGCAGGTATAAATTTTGATGTTTATTAAAATTAATTAATTTAAAATCGTAAAGCTTTATTATTTAGTTTTCATATATAGAATCATATTATTTGTACGTATCTACGGTTTCAAAGTATGACAGTCTACGTTGAATTATGTTGAAAAGGATTAATCAAAAACTCGGTGCATTAAAAAATATGCAAATTTTTTGTTACACTTGCCCAAGTCATTGATTGGGATCCAAAAAAAAATATATAAAATTAAAAATATTGACCTATTTTGAAAATACGGTGAAAGAAACGAGCAATATAATAAAATTACCGATTAGAATAGTAGAGATAGAGTTTCCACTATTTATATATATTTGCGAAAGCAGGCATGTAAGTCTATCAGGTAATAATTTTCAGGCGTACTCTAGCGTATATGTTAGTAATTTAAATGAATGTCATATGCAAGTAAAAATAATATTGCTTCAAAAATATAACGGCGACATCTATTCTGGTTCACGGCATGGATGTTCATGGATGACAAATTTCAACCATAGATGGTGGCAGTAAATACAAGTCACATATTAAACAAGGTGTCCAATGTTAACATACATACAACTTCCAAAAATTTTATAGATAGTCATTCATGGGTGGAATTGGTGAAAGTTACATTGTGAGAAGCGAGGTACATAAATACCATACATAAAACATTCCGAATTTGATAGATGTGGTGGTTGATCGTGGATGGAATCGGTGAATATTACCTACATTGTGTAAAGTGATCACTTAAGCCAGTCGTACGATAGGTCGTAAGCCCTATAAACAAACACTAGACTTCCACACCTACATTCCCAAACAAATAGTTTCGTCTCTATGACGAGAGGGCATCTGCGAAAGACCTGGCATGATCAGATACTACAAATATTCGAGGATGACCCTGTTAAAAGCCTCAACAATCGTAGAGCTTGCATGAGAAGATGTATGAATGTAGCCGAAGCAAAAGTGGTGAGCCAAGATAGAGGAATATGGGGTTCTGTCCTCTCTGCCTCCCCTGTGGGGAAACGACGTGATAGTTAGTTAGTTAGTCTCTATTAGACATCTATATTATATCTTGATTTATGATGTTCCCTCTTTGGATAAAATCCAGTATTGTGTTCTTGAAAAATGTGAACATACTCAACATATTCTGAACTTGAATTATCGTAAACACGACGAATATTTCGAATATTTTTAAACTACATTTATCAGTTTTGACAAAACCGACTTAAGGGGAAATACCTACCCACAAATCGCGAAAAAAGTTAATTTTTATAATTTTTTTCTAAGAAAACCTATTTAAATTCTGGTATTGGTATTATTTCTACACGAAAGAACATGGTTTTAGCAATATGTCAAAAAAAAATTATGAAAAAATATTCAACATTGACGGAATATTCTTGAGTTTTGTCGACTGCCGAAAAAAAAGGTCCTCCGCGGTGACCACTCCCATTTCATCTGTTATCATCAGAATAAAAAAAAACAAAAAGATTATAAAAATTGACACTATAATTTAGTCTTTGACGTAGGGGTTTTTGAAAATATAAATTTTTTACTTTAAATTAGCGTTTTTTAGAGAAAATTTCGAGTTTATTATGCGGATAAAAAAAACTAAGTCACTTAAAAAAATCCTACGAGAAAGACTAGATAATTATGCGTAGAAAAACCACTAGAAATTTCAAGATGATCAGTTCAGTGGCTGTCGAAATATTTTGGTCACCGGTTTTCAAAACACGGTTTTGAGTTAAACGCTTTTGAAAATTGAGCAATGCAAACTTAAATAAAATCATCGATTCCTGGTCCATAATATAAGTCCAGCTCAGGTAAGAAACAGGTGTTACGTTTCTTTTAGGCGCGTAATCAACAAAGAGATGCCACTATTATCAGCTATAACTTTGTTATTTTTTTGAATTTTTGTTTGAAATTTTCACCAGACATTATAAAGACTTCAAGCTTTAAGAAAATGCAACAATTAAAAAATCGATTGTTTCGAATTGTCCAGGTAGGTATTCCCCCTTAAGCAACTGTGCTCAGAAACTGAAAAATATAAATTGAGAACACTTATGTAGATTTGTAGTATCAACAACTCAACGCCTCTAAGCCCCGGATGAAAACATAATGTATGATTGTGGGCGGACGACGTGTAAATAGCTATCCGCCGGGTGAACTTAATATTCAAATATACCTCTCAATACGATAATGCAAACAAAAAGTGTCAAATTACGTTTTCTCTCTCTGAAGAACATATATGAGTAAACCAAAATACGCCACAAATGGCCACTGACCTGTATACTTTTTCCTTTTCAGCTTCGAAGACAATCGAACATCGTCTAGGTAGTCGCAAATCTTCGTGGCGCCACTTTCTGCAAATATCCGAGTCTTTTTGGTTCTTTCACGTCACAAATGACACGCGAAAAGAATAACTGGTGCAAATGCCGGAAAAATATGATAACAATATTTTACTAATCGATTACAATCCGCTCATTCGCAATGCGAAAAAATGCACACACTCTGGTCGAAGAAAAAACGAGAGCAATTGTTTCAATGTTTATAAAATATGTTTTTGTATTCTCGCGCCGCAAGCGGAGACCAACGCCATCTAGCGTCGAGTTTTTAGCCTCACGGAAGCAGTGGCACTTATGACATATATTGGAAAATCAAATATGCCTTCTTCTTCTTCTTTTGATGTCATGTCAGGTCCCCCCAACGTTGACTATCACCCGAGAGAAAGCGTCCCTGTCCTGGGCAGCACGAAACAGCTCTCCAACACTTCTTATGCCCGTCCAGTCGCGTATATTGCGGAGCCAGGAAATTTGTCTCCTTCCAACACCTCTACGACCCTCTATCTTGCCCATAAGAAAAGGAAAGATATTATAAATGTTAAATATATTAATATAGATATTAGATCAATCATCGTTTTGAGAGGCATATTTATTTATTATGTCGCCTAACCACGTCCCGTAATCGCAATATTCGCTTGTATCGATCTCTTTTTCGCCCCCCTGAAACTTTGCCACATCTGATCATCCCGCCGCGCAATAAAAGCCGGCTCCTCGGCGTAATAGATCGTCTTCCATTATGCCTCGCGTTGAGTATTCTCGTCTTCCGCGCTAACTGCCGAGTCTGCGGCCGTTATGAGGGTTTTAAATGCACGGCGATATCTGCAGCGAGCGAGTGCACAAGTTCCGGGGACAACTTTATCGCTTACAGAACTTGTAGTCGATAATACTCCGGCCGGAAGTTTACAGATGCACACGAATTTATCGATACTTCTGGGAGAGGCCGCAGCATCCGTGCATGCAATATTATTCTGTGCACATCGCGTCCCTAGTTTTAGACTATGTCAAATCAAAAAATGGCATTTTGAGATAGTTGGATACAAAGTTTTAAAGGTCAGAACGAAATCAAATAATGCGTGTGTTAAACCATTGTATTTTTATTACTGTGCACCATTAAATATGATGTCACATTTTTAAAAGTAAAACAAAACAAGGAAATTGTATTTATAATAGTTTTTTTAACACATCAGACTATAAGATTAGGCAAGCAAATATTTTCATCAATCAATTTTAAGATGTTAATTAAGAATAAATTATAGAAATCTCACATAGACGAAGCTAACTTATATATGAGGAAAGTGGAAGGAAGTCTCTTGTACGATGGCACAGGGCTAACAATCCGTATGAGCTCACTTAAGAGATCACTCTACAGAATACAACGTTCACCAATTCCATCATAAAGAAGAACATTCACATATTAATTAGAAAAAGCACATAAGAAAGTAATAAAAATAATAATTACAAAGGCAGTACACATTTTAAAATAACTCAAATTATTAAAAAACAATTAAATAAAAAATATACAA
This sequence comes from Agrypnia vestita, assembly GCA_016648135.1. Taxonomy (NCBI): domain Eukaryota; kingdom Metazoa; phylum Arthropoda; class Insecta; order Trichoptera; family Phryganeidae; genus Agrypnia; species Agrypnia vestita. Next base: position 22,903 of record JADDOH010013609.1, on the reverse strand, counting down.
GTCTTTTTATGACTAGCTATTTCGGACAGTCGTCAGAAAAGATTACGAGCCGTACTTTGAATGATATCTTTTTGATATCCTAGCTTAACAAAATGTCTGGAAAAAAAATAAAAATCGACCTTTGAAGAGCAAGTTAATGAATATATAAGTAGGAAATGGTAAATACTGTGTTGTTGAAAAAATGGAGCTAATTTTGTGTTATTTGTACTGAAAGTGCCGAATGTTTGTTCGGTAAAGGTAACAGTTTAACAAAAAGCAGATTTTTACGAAAACGGGGTGTTTGGTTGGTGGAAAACGCAAAAAACAATGTTTTTTAAAACCAAATTTATTAATTAATTAGTAAACATACAGAAAAATCAAATTAACAAAAAAAATATTTGGCTGCTACCGGGAATATACGTATATGTACGAGGCTGCTATAGCGTAAATGGTTAACGCGCCTGCCCCGCATAGGAGGAGATCCATGGTTCGAATCCCGGTAGCAGCGAAATATTTTTTCGTTGATTAAAGATAAATTTGGTTTTAAAAATTCACAGAACTTTTCTCTGAAATTGCAACTTCACAATAAGAATGTGTTCATTAATATAATATAATGTTTTTATATTTAACTATTACCAATACTACTGATTAAACAACTGACCATAAGTGACACGGACCCCCACTGTACCTTTTTTATTTTAGTCCTTGTTTGTGTTGTATTTTCCCCAAGTACTCGAGAGAGGGCTTCTTCACTAATAAATACGGTTGTCTGGTGGCAGTGTAATGCACACAAGAGCCTCCAGTCCGAATATTCGAAATTCGAATATATTCGCCTCTTTTTAAGTATTCGTTGTTCGAATACTTTAAAAAGTATTCGCTCTTATTTATATTTTAAGATTTTTAATATTTTTCTAAACGAAACAAAGTTTTATGGACCCTGTTAGTCAGTATGCAAGCATTCATTAATTCACTCAGGTATACGAATTCGGACATCAAAGATGTAAACGCCTTTGTCGGACATCTTTTGCTTATCTTCATGGCTTTATGACAACAAGTTTTATTACATTGTTTTGTCAACTTGTATTTAGTTTTCATAAATACTTAAGCCGACAAACAAGAAGTTATATACAAAATAATGAGAGAGAAAAACCTGCACGTGGGGTGTGAGATAAACGTATCACTTCAACACTATTTTTCGATATATTTTTTGTTGTTTTTTTATAACATATATTTAAAAAAATTAAAATAATTCAATTCTCTACAATTATTGTGTTTTTATTTTAGATATATAGAATGTATTTATTTATCTGTGGGTTTTTATCATCCAAAGTAAATTATTCCTTTCTTAATAAATACGATTGTCTGTTGGCAATGCATTGCTTCCACACTAATAAATACGATTGTCTGTTGGCAGTGTATTGATTCCACACTAATAAATACGAATGTCTGTTGGCAGTGTATTGCTTCCACACTAATAAATACGATTGTCCGTTGGCAGTGTATTGCTTCCACACTAATAAATACGATTGTCTGTTGGCAGTGCATTGCTTCCAAGATGCGGTGCACATCACCGCCATCCTGGGCGAGAGCGTCGTGTTCAACTGCCACGTGGAGTTCCCAGGGGACCACCCCGTGCCCTACGTGCTGCAGTGGGAGAAGAAGGTAGGCGACACGGTACGCAAACACCCCATGACGTCACTTGTTCAACCTGTCTCTGCTCACACCGCCTAACCAACCCTGTTGTCTGTTTAGCCCGAGCGGCTCTCTAACCCCCGTAGCTCGGCGGAGGCCCGGCAGCCGGGCGAGCGTGACGTCACACCGATGCAGGAGGACTTGTACCGTATTCTCTCATTTGGACGTGTATCGGCAACTGGAGAGTTCTTTACAAAATAGGAAATTGCTAGATAATTCATTGCATACATGAGAAACTTGGAAACATCAAAACTTTGAATGTTTAGGCGAAAGGATTTATACCGCAAATGCAACGCTAGGGAAAACAAAAATATTCTTATAAATATGCAGTTGTATTTGAATATAACATGGATAAATCACAATCTAAGGTTATTTTTCACTAGTCTTTAATTTTGACCTATTGGTGGGAAAGGCTGCTTTCAGGAACTAATAGTGAAAAATTACTCAATATTGTGTACAAGTTAAAATAAAAATTATATTTTAAAATTTTCACCACGAAATGATTACCAAATCATTCAATGATATTAGATTAGCTTTATTCACGTAATTATACTAAATATTAATTAATTTGAAATGCAGAATGTTTTTTCGAGTTTTAGTAAAAATTTTCACGAAATTGCGTCAAAAATACGTTTTAAAAGTGCGTTACATTTTATAGAAAGTTCGCAGATAAGAATGCATTATATTTTACTAAGATAAATGTGTAAAATATTATAATTAAAACGTTATTACGCGTATTCCCTGTAATTATAAACATCAACGAGGAAAAAAACATTTCCACAACACCTTCTAGAGTCGGTTTTCTCATTCTGAGAATTGTGACCCCTGGGTTGAAGTCTACTGATGTCCAATAGGATTGCCAGTAGCATTTCTTACCTGGTCCATCACATTAAATATTGGCCTCTTCCTCTTTGGCCTTACATTTTTTTAGTCGAAACCAGCTTCTTTAGGTTACCATTTAAATGCTGAAAAATTGCGGCATTACAGCGTGTATTGCAATCTTAAGGATTCTAAGCGTTTTATTTTATTAACTTGCTCTCAATGTCTTGGTTTCCACACCGTAGAGAATATGGAAAATACAAGTAATTTTCTAAACGTTTTGTTACGTACGTACGTGAACGTACGTTATGCATCTACTTTCCTAACTATATCCAGCTTTGACATCTCCATCAGATAAAAAATAAATAAAATGAAATATAAATTCAGAATATCTTTGAAGATACCAAAATAAAATAAACAATTTGTAAACGTAGTAGGGCGCGGCGAACCATAAAAATATTCCATGCAGGTCATATACTTATTTCTGCATTCAATTTATATTTGCGGCTTAAATCCTTTTACCAATATTTAAGCAATAATGTCTGCGACCTTTTATCTAATCCTATAGTTTGAAAGAACTCTTCAATCTTCAGCGCTGGTGCAGTTTGCCTAGCGCTGTGTGGAATCCTGGGGATCGCTCGATCACATCGGCGTAACGTTACGGTGTTCACACTTTGATCTAAATACCTTTTGATTACGCATTGGATACGTCCGATCACAAGCGATCCCCGGTAACCGCAGATGTTGCCATTTTACACAATCGGCGAGTACAGAGTATATTGTTGTACGTCGAAGATACCAAATATTTGTTAATTACGTAAATACGTTGAATGCATTACCACACAACCACAGTGAAACGGCTATCAAAACGTGTCGCGAAGAGAGCAGCAGACCCCATCATCACAATCATTGCGGCATCATTATGTTTGTCATCAACAGTAACAGAGATGCACACTGACCTACAATACCTATCTGCAGTTGCAACACTCGTTTTACAAAACATACAGAAGATACAGTTTGCACTTTTTTCTTGTAAATATAAAGGTTTTATTCTGTAATGTCAAGCACACGAGATTCAGCTTTTGATCACGAGTTATGTTGGATGACTGTCCCTTTAAACATCTGGACTCACTGGTCTCCGGTACCTGAGCGGTGATCTGTCTGTTACTCTCTTCCTGTGGCTTTTGCTACACCTGGGTTCGGCGCTCTCCTGGTTTCTCTTTATTTTGTCTACTTCTGACTTCATTTTTTCTTTTGGGGCATACACAACCTTTGGGTATATATGACCATTGGGCATATGCAACTTTTCAGATATATAAAAATAATCTGATTATCCTCACACGAAACCTCTGTAAGTACTTAACCCAGGTGTGAGTCAGCTATAGACCATGTATTCAAATAGTTGCATGTTATTAGCTTTAGCTACGCTCTTATAACAATATTTTGATTAATTGTTTTGTTAAGTATGATGTCCATTTAAACAAATGTCTTTAATACGATAATATATAAAAAAAACATTTGTGATTTAAACAAGTAACTTAATTTTTATTAACCAAATTGATTATTTTGACGTCGACTTGTTTCGATGCGTTTCCATCCGTCGGTATATAATGGTGTCGAAATTGTTCGATGTCAATGTAATCAACGTGCTTAACACAAAGTTAATTATGTGTTTAAATTAATAAGTATGTCTTTACACAAATTAATGCTATAAACATTAAAAATATAAACACAAAAAGTTCTAATTGGTGATTTACAATAGAACAATTTTGCATACCTTTAATTTACTTTCCCTTTTCTAAACATACACCAGTAATAAATTTTTTATTAAATGTTAGCGTTTGCACAACAATTCTTAATATCTGTATTTTACAGAACCTAATTTCCCTTTCAGATACTTTTAACCTTGTTTTTTATGTACAAGAAATGCATTTTCACTATGAAGCACAATATTTTATAAAATATATTGTATTTTCACCATAAGAATATAGTATAATTTTGAAGAACTTTTTTATTAATGAATGTTTCGAGATATTTATTAATGTAGATCATTTATTTCTATATAGCTATATTTAATACCTGTAGTAATTTATCTGTGCATGCCTTTTATTATATTACTCACTACAAGATTCAACTGTATCAAAAACATACACAAAAACATTTAAACTCGTATGTAAATGATCAATTATTCTCCAAACATTATTATTTGTTGGTACCCAAATGCGCAAAAAACACTGAAATCGGTATCATTATACTTTAAATTGGTTTGAGATGTTTGGAGACTGATGGAGCATTTCTTAATTGCTAAGTCAGACATATAAATATTTTGCTAAAAGTAGATTAATGGGAAAATTCTGAATATTTTAATACTGAAACGAATTCCTATTCTACATTTAGCATAAATCATTTTTAGAATTATTTTAAGTATCTATAGGTAATAAACGTGCCTCTATAACATTGAAATTCATTGGATATTAAATATATTTTATTAATAATATATAAAAACTTGATAGATATTTGTGTGTATTTCAAAGTTCGCAGTTTATTTTTATTTGAATTATAATTGTGCAGTAGTAAATATGGTGACTGCTGTATTATATAAATAATATCTTGACAAATTTAAAAACAACTTTATAATGCACCTATCTGTTTTCAATTTTAATTAATTAAGAACTTTGTATAAAACCATTTCGAGTAACTTTACGTCTACTGGTTTCGATACCACTGTGTCTTCACTAGGATGGACGTATACTAACTATCCATTACTTATTTTAGTAAACGAGGGTGTGACTAAAGTTATGGAGTAATTGAAAGTAGACACCGAAATGGGAATATATCCAATAATGGTTTATTTATAAAATTCAACTGGTTATTAATTTTTCTTTAGTGTTCAAGTTAGTTACCCAATCTAAGGCCTTTATTATTTTCATGTAAGATCTCAACACTTTTATTTTTTAAACGCGTGACCTGTCTCCAAAAGTTGGTTCGAGAATTCCGAGTTTGTTTTTTATCAGTAAATTGACTTGCGCACATACATCTATCAAGTGAAATTAACGACTGATATCCAACGTGTTTCAATTAAATTTAGGACGCATACCCGTCATAAGCTGTACCAGAATATGTGTGTATGTCGGTGTTGTAAAACATAGCATGACTATCCGACAAACGACGCGGCTTCAGTAGCGGCTTCAGTGTCTGCGAAGATGGCGTCCTTTGAGATAACGCACTTTAGTAACGCGATTCAATCGGCCACGTGAATTGTAAATTCTCAGAATTGCAACTCAACAGATGAACTGTTTTATTTGGTAATATTATCCATCCCTCAAGTTCCGTAACTAACAAATAAGTAGGTACCTAGTTGAAAATTAAAACCTATCTAACGCCATTAACCATTTTTTGGTATACTGAAAACTGTTTATCATCTTATTTATAACATTGTTAATATGAAATAAAAACTATTGGAACGAGGAATGAAAAGTTAGTCATTCAAATAACATGATTTATATGAAACTTTTATATTTCGCGAGTTATTATCGTTCGTGAGAAAGTGCATTTAGATTGCATTTGAAATACAATTTGATTTTGAACTGCAATGAAATAAATATATTCATTGCATTATCAGGGATATAGTGAAATAAAGTACTTATTTGATAATTTAGAACGTAAAATATTTATGTAATTTTTATTAAACAATGAAGATATTAGTAATAATAATAATAATATTTATTTTATCTACATTTTCTTATATGATCACACTGCATTAATATGTTATTTGTATTAATTAAAATTAAAAATCAAATAGCATGTCCCCAAACAGCAATTGTGTGCTGATATAAGGGTACAGAAAATAAAGTAAAGTAAGTGGGTACAAATATTAAATATCAGCACATTGATTTGTTAAACAGTTATCTCCTCCCCAACACAAGTCCCTTCAGCATATCTTGTTCTATTGAATTTGATTGTAGGCTGATTTTTAAAAATCAATAACTTCAGATTGATCCTTGTTATGATTGTTAAATGATTGTTAACTAATATTTAAAATGTGCTTACAAAATGTATTGACATTGAAATCTAAAAAACAAAAATGGCGGCTAGATATATTTTGATACTCAACGACGGGTTTACATACTTTATCCGTGTTCTGGCTTGCGTTATCTCAAAGAACGAAACTTTATAGTCACACGCCTTAGCTACTGGGAAACGTCGATTTAATAAATTTATATTATAATTGTCAAAAGGAGGCATGGATGTTAAGTATACCTACGGCGTAGAGGATGTAGGCATCTCAGTGTTTTCGATGTTTTCATTTAAACATTGAAACCTTTTACACTTTCTAGTACTTTAAGCTTACTTATTGATTCATAGTTGTTTAAGATATAAGATGTAATTATTGTAATATTAGTCTTGAAACACGCTGTCAACACTGCTGGCTGTCACGGACAGATTTAATTTACCACATGTATATCGAACCAAAGTAGTCGAGTGTATCGATAGCCTAACTAAAAAATATACTGTTAATCTACACATACGACATTGAATTATTAATATAAAAAATAAATTACACTCTTGCACATTTATAGCGCAATTATGTTACTCATTAAAACACTTATTTTATTGAGTATAGATTTAGTAGGGACAGCCACAACTGACGTCTAAAAATAGGTCAACAGTATGTTAGCTATCGATATATCGATTCTTTGCTTCGGACAATAGTATAAACTATTCAATATTTTCCAAGCAAAGATGTCGTGCATATATTATTACACTATAAGGAGCATACCTACCATACAGACATCATTAATTATATGCCTAGTAATGTGACAGGTTGAATATTTTAATTGTATTTATTGGCCGTCAGTTAATATTGAATCAATCAAAGTAAACATGAATGCTAAACTTGTTTCGTACCGTGAAATTTCAGTTTATTCAAAATTAAAGTGCAAAATGCGCTAGGATATTTTATAATTTTTAAAATGGACATCCTTGCAGTGAATTTTTTATAATAATCTTAGTCAAATCGCGAGTCTAATCACAAACATCGCAAAAAGAAAGAACAAAGCGAAAACTCTTCACTCCCGTATTTTTCAAAATGAAAATTGGAGGACACAAATAGCTTATTTTCTCTCATTCTTTAAAACTTTTAGTAAATATTATTCCACTAAAAGTTTTGCGTTCGTAAACAAGTCCATTCCTTGTATTTTTATCCGAATATGTGAAAGTTCCGAAACAAAAAACATGTTTTTCTCAAAACTAACGCGGCCATGTTTGCTCTCGACCGACGGAGGAATACGAATGCTCAAAATGGCGGCCGGTCTGCTTGACCGGTCTGCCGGTAGATGTCGGCGGGTGGCTCCTTGTAGTGTTGCGCGGCGGCTCGAGGGATGTCGACGGCTGTCGACGCTTGTCGATCGGCGAACCGGGGCTGATGGTTGTTTCTGTGCGTAGGGCCAGGAGATCCCGATATACATCTGGTACGAGTCGTACCCCACGCACAGCGGCGAGGGCTACGAGGGCCGCGTGTCCCGCGTGGCGCACGACTCCCCGTACGGCGCGGCCTCGCTCAACCTCACCGGCATCCGCGAGTCGGACCAGGGCTGGTACGAGTGCAAGGTGGTGTTCCTCAACCGCTCGCCCAACTCGCACAAGAACGGCACCTGGTTCCACCTGGACGTGCACGCCCCGCCCAGGTTCTCGGTCACGCCGGAGGACATCATATACGTCAACTTAGGTGAGTTGCCCCACACATTTATTCGTTCGTTTCTAGCTTTCACAACTCGAAGATGCCGAAGCTCACACGGTGACCATGATGTAAAAATGCAAAAATATTACATACCTACATTTTTAAAATCATGTTCGTACATTTAGATTCAGGGTGAAGGACCTCTTAAACAAAATAATTAGAATCATATATTTTATTATATAAATAATATAAAAATCAAAATACTACACTTATATAAAGAATATATATTGAAAATGGAAAAAAATATTAACTAGGAAAAATGACAAAAAATGAAACAAATATTTAAACGAATCACAATCACATATGCCATCACTATCATCATCAGACACATTAAAAATTAAATTACGTTTATCGGTGAAGTCGTCAAATGCAATGCCCCGTTCTTTATATTGGTATTCTATTTCGCATACAAGACTGCAGATATTACCCCACTCAACGCTAGTGATCGATGACACCTTTTCTTTGACTAATTTTTCGACGGAAGACAGGCATGGACAAACATGGAAGGCAGACATGGTCACCGTATTTTTCTTTGACAAACAAGCGCTCGTCCGCCTCGAGAGTTGGATATGTACTAAAAGTTTTATTGCAAGTCCGTCAAGACATGACTTTAACCAATCGACGATGCGATTTCTACTAACACATTTAGGGACCTGCATATTACACAAATTATTTGTTTATGTGTTAGTTTTGGCATCTTTAACTGGCGAACACTATAATTGAAAATCAAAACCTACCCGATTCTATGAACTATTTTTTGGCAAATCAAAGAAAACAGTTTCACGGTTTGTTTATAACCTAAATGAGCTGGTATTTAACAAACAATATCTTCAGAATGAAACTTAAAATGTAGGAATGAGCTTATAGAACATATTGATATTCACATAAAAAAAAATGGTGGTTGGGTAAATTTTGATACTCAACGACACAATTCTTCGATGAACTCTCGTCGATCAAATTTGTACTAATCACAGTATGAACTACCAGAAAATCTTCGTAAAACTTAAATATATATTTGCATATTGTAATGTTCGTGTTATGAATGCAAAATAAATTTTATTAAATACTTATAGGTAGGTACACAATGCTTTTTTTATTAAAAAAAGATACTGGAGCTCACTTCTTATCCAAGCTTTTTTTAAAGAAAATTATATTTTAATATTTTTAAAATGAAATTTACAACAGCTTTTTATCAGCCACGGAGCGCAAAAAAAATTAAACGTCATTTATCAATATTTTTTTAGACATGATCAAATCTTTTAAAGTAAATGCACAAATATATAATTTTAACCATATATAGAATAAGTTTATAAAAACATCAATTGAATAGAATGTTGGGTTAGTTAACCAAACAAGGCGGACTGTCGTAAACAATCACCAAAATAACAATATTGTTATTTTCAGAATTGGTCGGTGGCTCTCTTACGCTCACTCTACAAGCGTTTCGAGATAATTTCATCTATGCGCGCAACGTTGTTTTATATTAATTATAATTAAGACGAGAAGTTCTTCCATCCCTCAAGCAGTTGGAATAACTCGAGACGTGTTCGGCCCCCTTCATGTCGGTTTACGAATAAAATAGATTCCATCATTAGCTGGCATTGTTCGGATCCCGGCCTCGGAAGCGGCCGCGCAAATACTTTTCTTTATTCTCATCTTCAGCGCCATAAAAAGTGTTCGCCGATCAATTCATTTTCGTCCGTAAACACAACTTTTACCGTCTTCTGGACCGCGCCCCCTAAAACTGTTTATGACCGGGTATTATTTTCTCCACTTGTTATTAACTTTCTTGTTATTTCCATTTTATCTCTCGTGTGTATAGGGGAGAAGGGGGCTCAGTGGGGTAGCGGGGCAATATCCGTTTGCTATAAAATAAAGGTGACATTCGGTTCAGTCCGCGTACCGCCTCCACGTGCACTACACTCCTCCACATTTTTATATTTCTAGCTGCGTCCACCTTATTTATTTTATATTTATTTATGCAATACAGTGGATGCAGTGGAGGTTTTTGGATTACAACGAATAAATTACAGAATCGTGTACCAATAGTATGCACAACATTGTCAAACATTTTTTTAAAGATAATTATGAATAATCAATCAATATGTATCTAACTGTATCAGTCTGATGTCATAAAACTGGAGAACGGCTGAATCGATTTCAGTGCGGTTTTCTCTACCTCGTTGAACTCTGAACAGTTTTTGGACTGATAATCACCGCGGTACATATTGCGCCAGTTGGAAAAAAATACTGCGACCACATAAAACTAAATCTATATAAAACAATAAGCAGGCCCGTCCCCATATAATGTTCCACTGTTAGACATGCGACACTCTTCTATCCCGGCATATTCCTAGCTGGCGTAGAATACCACACTCTTCTATCCCGGCATATTCCTAGCTGGCGTAGAACACCACACTCTTCTATCCCGGCATATTCCTAGCCGGCATAGGACACCCCACTCTTCTATCCCGGCATATTTCTAGCCAGCATAGAACACCTCACTCTTCTATCCCGGCATATTCTTAGCCGGCGTAGAACACCTCACCCTTCTATCCCGGAATATTCCTAGCCGGCGTAGAACACCACACTCTTCTACCTTAGCATATTCCTATCCGGCATAGAACACCACGCTCTTCTATCATGGCATATTCCTATCCGGCGTAGAACACTATACTCTTCTATCCTGGCATATTCCTAGCCGGCGTAGAAAAAATACACTCGATCGATGTAAAGTAAGTTTGCATTATTATTTTTAAGGACCCAGCGCAAAATATAGGCACGATTCCCCTGGAATCTTTAGTAGAAGTCTCTAGAAATCTAAAAGAAGTCTCCTTCCCCCTATATAAATGTATATTATATTGATATTTAGATCCTGGGTCATCTTTGAGACCCCAGGCTCTAAACAAAACTTTGTTGTTATTTTTATCCTGCTCAAAACAAAGGTCAGGTCTTTTCCCGAACCCCTCTCTCAAACATAAAATATCAAGCTAATATTTTTTGTATCGCTTTGATAGAATCACTACTGAGAAAGTATTTACGCTAAATTTGATGAAATTATTTTTACAAAGTACCAAAAACATTTCTAAACTCTCTTCGCTCGACTTCAGGTCTAATCAAGCGACGAAGGTTCTTCCGATTCTTGGATCCTGGCACTCGCCTTACCTGGCCCAAATTAATTTTAAATGTTTTCAGGCGCATTTTAATTGGCTCTTAACGATCTGAACGTCTACGCCTAGTTTGGTGACAGACAGAGAACATTTAATAAGGTGTACTTGTAATTTTGGCGTAGCAAAAAAAACATTATGATTAATTCTGAACATTTTCCGAGAATTTTCTTGATACAGAACTCCATTTCCTTTATCTCTAGATTTGAACTCGTGAAAGTTTTTATATTAAAAATAAGGTACAAATTTCCCCGAAGAGAAATTATCGGAGGCTCTAACAAATTCAAATTATTTCTTTATTAATAAGGAATTTTCATTTCCTGTATTTCGTGCGCTGGAAAATTCTTTTGAAAGTATTCCTTCTTTCTCGGCACACCTTTATATCTGACCTTTCGTTTCGTCTTCTAGCATTGTCCTTCAATCTTCGCGTCCGATCTCCGACCCTTCCGTGTCTCTTCCCCTCCCGGGTAATTTACCTTTTATACAAAAACCATTAACTCCAGGCTGCATAAATCTGGATGGATTATACAGGCTGTATTGCGTCACCTTTGTTGGAAAGTAAATCTGAAAATGAAGAGTAAACAGATCTGTATTATATTTTACTTCACCCTTTAATTTGTAAATCCTAAGGATATAAATCTTTTAGCTTATCGTATTTCTCTTATTTCTCTACCCCCTTAAACCTACTGCTATTCATATTCGCAACGTGAAAACTTACGTGTTACTGTTTTGCAATTTCAATTACCTTCGTTGTTAGTGGACGAGATAGTTATAGAAACACAGTAGATGTTAATATTAGAGATAATTAATATTTCAATAATAAAATGCCCAAATATTTTTTGAACTAAATTATTGCAAATAGTGATGTACATACATATAACACCCGAAATAGGAATAGAATAAGATAACCATATAAGAAAAAAAATATATACACAGAATTGTCTAATGTACAGAGGTGTAAAAATATACGATGAGATACCAGAAAACATGAAGATTATAAATAAGATAAATGAATTTAAAAACAAATGCTATAATTGTTGTAAAAATAGTATAGAATTGTAGAGCATAAGATGTATTATTAATTATAGATCGTACCATAGATTAGATTAGATTAGATGTAAATGTAAATACGTAGGTTATTATGGATAGTATATTAGTAATAGATTTAAGAATGAAAGTATTAAATACTAGTTAATATACAAACTGTAATATTAACTAACTTAAGAAATAAATAAAATAAATAACAAAATAAAAATTGATAAAAAAAGAGAAACAAAAAGAAATTAACCTAACTGTCTGCAATCATCATCACGTGGCTATGATACATTGAGGATCTTGAAGATCCTCATCACTTCGCCAGAGGGGATGATGACTTGTAGAAGTTGGTATTGACTGGAATGGTGGAAGGTCACAGGGGAGAAGCCGGTCTCCAAAGCTATTGATAGACCACCTCAAAGATCGGCCACTGGGTATTCAATTAAATTAGCTAAACCCAAGGTCACCGTAATGATTAAACTGACCGGAGAAGATTAGCGAAACTAACATTAAGCTATGCTGGTAAGCAAATGTGCTGCAAATATATTATGCTAGAATAGTAGTACCCAAGCTACAGGTCGTATATCCATCTAATAGGCTTAGGAAAGCTAGAATTAGATCAGAAAGTGGTGAAAAATCGTTGATGATAAAATAATATTCTTCACAAAGCTGGGAGATTGTCAAGGTCCAAGAGGTCTCATGGAAGAACGTCGTAGAAAGTGAGATGTAAGACGGAAGTTAGCGTGGGTAAACCTATGCCCCATATTGGGCAGAGCCCTACGATCATGCCGATAGTGGTGATGATGAATGTACAGTAATTCAATGTTCGCTAATAAGTAATAGTCCTCGTGGCGTATTGTTTTAATAATTAAACAATTTTACAAAAAACATTTTAAATTTCTAAAAATTAAGGATATCGAACCATTCCTTTTCTGATGTGCCCACCACTGTCTGTTAATTCAGTTCACTGCTATCTTTTGTTCTCATTCTAATACAGTCTATTCATTGTTTATATACTCACTTGAATTCAGAAATCCAACTGGTTAGGTTAGGTTTTATACATGCATTAATTAGAACTTGGCGAATAATGTCTGGTAAATAACAGTAAAGAATCTTATGTTCATCACACATTCGGCCTAAATACTATAACAGCACATTTAAAACGAAGTTAACAGAAATTTAAAAAATAATTTATATTACCAATGTCCATCTATATATGAAAAAATAACATATGAAGTACCCAGGATCATTATGGACAATAACCTCAAATAGATAGAACATATCAAACAAATAACCAATAAAATAAGGAAAAATTTAACATTTAATTTATATTTTTAAGACTTTGAAACATATTATATCCATCAAACCTAAAATGATAATATATGTAGGTATTATGCATTCGTTCAATGGAAATTACAATATGGTATTATTGGATGCGGTGGAGCTTACAACACATCTTCAAATAAACTATAAATAACTCAAAATTTTTAAATTTAAGTAATTTAAAAAAAAATTGCGCCAACCGGAGTGCCCAATTATATTTAGATTTTTGAGTAGATACCAAAAATATAAGATAGATATATGCAATAAATTTCAATTTTGCAAATTTTTAAAATAAGGAACCAGATAAATATTAGAAGAGATTTTCGATCAAGACATCTAGAGATACCTTAAATATACCGAAACTCGAAATCACAGTAATTCAAAATCACTTTTAATTTGCTTAGGCATTAAATATTTAAAAAATCTCTCCCAGCCCATCCAAAATATAAATGAGGAAATTGAATGAAAAAAATTGTGTAATATAAAAAGTTGTGTAATATAAAATCTTGTGAATATATAAAGGCGATTGCGAGATGATTGTGTTTCGTTATCTAAATCATACTAGTATATTTACGACGAGTATTTTTTTATATATTTTTTTCATTAAATAATTAACTAAATAATAATAACAACGTCTCTATACTCTACATTATATTTTATGATTTACCTTTTACCTTTAATTTTTATTATACTGTTTTGAACAAGTTCTTATAAGTTATTCTATACTCCTGTGATAGCGGAGTAGTATATGTGTGATATATGTAGTATACTCGTACTATATACACGAATAGAGGAGAACCAAATATATATTTTGATAATCTGTACTTTTAATCCTTTAAAACTATTTTACAATAGTAATAAAGAAATAAAATAAAAAATGCTATTGCAACATTTCGACTGTCAAACAACCCCAAAAAGGGTTGAAGCGGGCCACCCCAAGGGCCTGATTGATTTAACATTGCGTTGGCAACGAAAAAAATACGTAAAAATAATTGTGATAAATCGCTAATTAATTTCTACTCGGGCACCGAGGGCCCAATCACAATAATGCCGGCTAATTTATTTTCGGGTCGCGATAAAAATATTTTAGACATTCCGAGATTTATGACTTGGCCGGGTAATATTTTCATCTTATTTTCCCCTATCGACTGTTTTGACTGGAGCCCTCTTAAGCCGGGGGGATATTTGTCATTTTTAATTCCATCGACTTTATGAACGAGCCGGGACTCTAGAGGGCGTCAGATAAAAACAAAACGACTGGTTAAAAAAACAGTTTATTTTCAGCAAACGCTGTAAAAACGCGGCCAATTGATGTTGTCTCTTCTTATGAGGCTCGAAAAAGCTGCTTGGAAAAAATTATAATCGCAGAACAGACTGGAACCTAACCTAACCTAGCCTAACCTGACTTCTTTGCATATTTTATTTTATGGATCAATATTTCCTATGTATTCTTAATGTGTTCTCTTGGGTTGCGCTCTTTTAAAAAAAAATCGCATTAAAGCTCAGAATAATATAAAAACGGACCAAACAAATACGTTACCATATACGCCCCTCTCGTATCCGTAAACTTAACACAACGAAACAATGCGCGTATTACGAACTGTACCCACACTAACTCAGTTGCAAGCTTATATGAAAAGACCTATACCTGCTATAACTATACCTGCTCTAAAGAAGGTGGTATTTGTTGTTCATTTTATTACCTAAGATTAATACCTAATATTTCATTAGAAAGCAATTACAGTGGAAATCATGAAAAAATTATTTTAAAATGTGTAAAAAATAAAAATTAAAATGCAGGATGCAAGAAAACATGGAAGAAAAAGAAACGCAAACAGTAGTTTTTCAGTTCATATCGAAACACAAGAGAAGCTGGAATATACAAGGCGAGGATACACAAGCCAAGCTGGAATAAAAATAGAATAAAGAAAAATGCAAATCAAGGAACCAGAAAGAATGTCATTTAGAGAAAATAATAAAAACATACAATACGAATAAAATCACACGAATACACAGTAAAAGTAACAAGCTATAAAATAAGAGAAAGATGAATTCACTGCAGAGTAACAATCAAGAAAGCAAATTCGTAACAAATAAAAGTAACTAGGAAGGTGAAAATTGTTAAAAATGTGAGAAAAAAGATGTAAATACGGTCGTTTTACAGCTTGTATCGTATAATACATAGGTACGTTACATATACAGGGTTATTTGTAAAACATTAATAACCTCGCAGGACTATATTCCTGCTTTGATTATGAGTCGAAAATGTTCAAGCTATTATGACCTAATATCAATAGTTAAGGAGATATGCGACATCAAAGTTTGCATTTTTTTTTCAATATTCCTGACTTATTTTTTGTAAAACGTTGGACTATCATTACAGTAACTTATATTGAATATGAAATATTCATTCTCTTTAATGCAAGTCAAATAAAAAAATGAAAACCTTCGAATTCCAATTGGAAAACATTCCAAATGGAATTTTTTCAGGGTTTTTATCATTTTATTTAACTTGTATTGGAACCAATGAATTTTTCGTAATCGAAATGAGTTACTGTAATGATAGTTCAAGCGTTTTATAAAAAATAAGTCAGAAATATTGAAAAAAAAATGCAAACTTTGATGTCGAATATCTCCTTAACTATTGGCATTAGGTCATAATAGCTGGAACATTTTCGACTCATAATCAAGGCAGGAATATAGTCCTGCGAGGTTATTAATGTTTTACAAATAACCCTGTATATAGTGCACGTAAAATAACAAAAAGGAATAATATAAAAAATATATTTGAAAGAAAGAAATTGAACATGCATATGCACACAAACAGATTGTCAGTTCGCCAAGAGTTCAGGATTGAGGTTATTTTCACCAGAATACTCATTTAATACTCGCCCCTCGATGTTCATTAATCTAGGTTTTTTTTCCTTTTCTAAGTCAGCTCTGTTAATCTGAGAAACTCTTTCGACTGGTTTCTCACAATCTTGAAAAACCATTCAGTTAATAATTTACGGAACTTTAAAAGTTTAACAAACGCGATCTCTTTTGGAGTGGGAGTTTGTTATAAATCAGCAGTCCTATGCATATCGCATGTCTTTGAGTAGAGGAGGATTGATTTGGCAACCTCATACATAACAATATATACAAGAAATCCAAAGAGTAGAACAGCAGAAAATTACAGAATTATAGTACAGATAACAGTAATAGAAAAAGTAGGTGTGAAGTATATAAGATAAAACATAATTTTGAAAAAGGAGATGTGAAATATATACAAATTTAAACAAATAGGTTTGTAATTTGTTTGTGATTGCATTATGGACGGCAGGGTGTAGAGCTTTTAGTAGCGAATATTTATATTTTGCTAAACTGGAATTAAAAAATATCAGAGATATGCGCATAGGTGTTACCTAGCCTATGCAGTCTGGGTACATGAGAGTTAAAATGTGAATTGGTTCTAGTGTTACCACAATAAAATAGTGCAGGTAATTTGTGTAGCTCTTTCAGGCGCATGAAACATAAACAAACACAAAATATCAGGGGTGTCAAAATGCGAGTTAATAATTTTGTAGAGTGAAATCAAATCAGATAAAAGTCTCCTGCTGGATAATGGCAATAATCCAGTAAAATTTGTAATCTTTTGTAGTTGATATCTTCAATTGGGATATGAAGTCGATTGTTAATGTGACGTAAAAATTTGTGTTGGATGAGTTCAAATGTGTATATATGAGCATTGTAATGAGGACTGCAGACAGATGGTTGTATTCAACCAACTGAATTAATTGTATTCGAATTTCATAATTAATGCATTTGTTACATTTTTGATGGTTTATAGCTTGTTGATATAATTAAATTGATTTAGATAAACAAACACTCCCGCTGTAAATATCGCCACATAAAATCGTAGTTTAAAAAATATAAATAATCATCATGTATATACTCGTAGTACCGATCTACCGAAGATGTCTATTCTCACAATACCCTATAAACCCTATAGGGCGTTAATTAATAATTTAATAAAATAAAAAAAATATTTCATTCTCGCGACGTTAATTCTCAGGCTGACTACCGTAGCTTCTTTTTCTAATGGAACTTTCTCAACACTCCTTCTGCATTATCATTACATTACAGTATATAACTACATTCAAAAATTTAAAAAATATTTTTTTTACTAACCAAAATACCGGTAGTGGAATCGGGCCATATTTACCGGTAAACCGGTTTGCCGAAAACCGGTAACGCGCGTCCCGGTCCGCGCCCGTCGCCCCGGTTGCTTGCAGTTTTGCATGGGGGGCGGGCGGGGCAGTAAGTCACTTTTATTTTCTGGCACGGTAGGGACATTAAGCGCAGATATCTGGGGGCAATTTTTGGCGCTTTACGATTTGGCAGTTAACCCCGTTCCGCGTCCAGCGATACGTGCCGCATCAGGTATGGACGATAGCAGCCGGTGCACTTTTAAAAAATGGGCCAATAAAAACGCAGCGATAACACCGGTCAGCCAATACGATCGGTTTTCACCGCTAATTGTCCGTTGCGGGCCGCACTGCCGACTGTTATTGGCTGAGCGGGCGTCCCTTATCAACACTAAAATGATTCTCACCGTTTGTACGTCGGTCACACTTTTTATTTTAAACAGACAGACCGTCGAAAGACCGTTATTAATGCTCATTGACAGTGACGTTAGAGTATTAATATTTTAACAGAATGTTAGTAAAAACCACTAACAGATTTACGGTCTACCGGTTTCGAGACGTGCCC
This sequence comes from Agrypnia vestita, assembly GCA_016648135.1. Classification (NCBI taxonomy): domain Eukaryota; kingdom Metazoa; phylum Arthropoda; class Insecta; order Trichoptera; family Phryganeidae; genus Agrypnia; species Agrypnia vestita. The sequence continues at coordinate 4,396 of JADDOH010013609.1, read as the reverse complement.
GTCTCTTCGTCAGCACCAATACTACACTACTATATTCACAACACTATAATACCCCAACCATAGTATCGTTAAACTATCACCAATATTGATCACATGCGTTTCAATCTTGTCAGAGACAAGTGATTATAGCCTACTGAACAATTCAGGAATCTGACGAGAGAGAGTGAGAGGGGGCGGGGTCTAAAGTGGGTGTTGGTGTCTGGTAGTGGTTTTTACTAAGTTTTCTAACATTCTGTTATTATGTCTAACCACAAAGTTAATGCTTTAAATATTAATAATATAAATAATTTTATGAAAATTTTGAAGATAACATAACATAAAGTCAATCTACAAATCCCAAGGTTACATACCGCGTATGGAGAAAGGAGCTATAACTATTTTGGACCCAAATCACTTAATTGCACGCTTGATGAATTAAAACAATCCGGGCTAACCACAATTTACAACCCTAACATAAAATACAAAATAAAACAGTGGATCCGAAACAATGGGAGAGACAAAGTACACAAACACACTTTAACCTCATATATATGATATATTTTCTATTATGTTACTTTAATCACTTTATATGCTATGTTAATATATAATACTTATCAAATACAAATAATTATTCTACTATATATCTATATACTATGTTTTGTACCTACACACTATGTAAACTATGCCTGTCTCAACACAGGTATTTCTAGTGAGACAGGCACAGTCTAACCAACATTTATATTTAAATTAAATAGAAATAAATAAATAACACATTTTACCATAAAGAAATTGTAAATACTATTCAGAACAAAATAAATTAACCATTTACACTATTAAAAACCAGTAAAATCACTTCATTTAGCGAAATCCTGAATCAATATAATTGTTAATATAAAAAATACTTACCCCGATACAGGCCGCAAAAATGATGTAGATTTCGAATGCGTGTGATTTACATTTTTGTCTAGGTCAATTATTAACGGAGTTATGATATAACTAGCTATAACCCGTTAAAAATGACGGAACATTATTGGTTCGCGTCTTTGCTAATTCCTAGTTTATATTTATCATATCTTTTTGGCGATCTTCGGAGAAGCGACCGTAGCAACAGGCGTAGAACGGCCGGTTCGGGTTAGCTGACCCTGAGTTCAAGCCCCATTTCCGGCCGTTTAATTTATTTTTTGCCGTGAATTCGAAGGAAATTACGAACGTTACATGAAGTTACAAGGACAGACAGACGGACAGACAACGAAGTCATTATTATGTTTCATTAACTTTTTTATCATGCTCGTTAACGAACATAATCGAGATATTTATCAGGTCGATTTATCCGAAAATTTTGATTGAAATTTGATCATGACAACGGGGTTTATCGTGTCTATATAAAGACGAAGAAGATGACCGTGACGTTTCAAAAATTGTCGAAATCAAACATTTATTACAACGCTCGTGCAATTCTTCGAAAAGGTAGATAAATAATATTTTATAGAATCTATACACAGGACACCTGCCCTCTGAACTTTTCCGGTGGAATAAATAAATGTGGAACCGCAAAGACGAAGGGTCGCGACCCTTAGCCGTGCAATTAGGAAAGGTCAGAGGGACGCATTGTCGAGAGAGCGGACTGATTGATCAGGAATAGATACGTATAACATAACCTACCCCCATAGATATTGTAATAATATTAATAATCGACGAATTAGAAGCGATATTCACATACGTAAACATTTATGACGATTTCTATTCAAATTATACGTTACAAGTTAGAAATGAATTTTTAAAATAATTAGGTTAATTTTTAATTTTTGTGTATTTGTATAATAAAGAAAGGATCGCTGAGATATATAGTTTGCTCGCTACGCTAGAATATATACGAGGCGAATCTTTTTAATAATTTATTTTATGTTTATTGTTACAACACAGTACATGCATACAATGGTTTTAGTTTACAAAAGTACTCATGTACCAATAACACGCACGCACACAATGTTGAAGAAACTTCGGATTTGTGTTTTCTGGGGTATTATGCCGTGTTATTACGACCTTTCCGGCCGACGTTTCGGATCCCATTGCAGGATCCATCATCAGGGCTCATGTGTTGCCAACATCACCAACAACATTGATTGACTTTACACAAGGATGTCATTAATTATTTTTATTTTTACGCGATTTTTTTAATCCGATTAACCATTTAAACATTTTTGATATGTTTTTTTAAATAAGTACACGATCTTCTTTTCTGTCACGAACAAAAGAACATCGGGGAAAATTGCATGTCAGTCACGGAGAAGGAGTTCTACGGAAATAGACATAACGCGGCCATTTTATATTTTTTTTTCAATTTTTTTCCAATAAAATAATCGTTTCATATTTAGCTTAATAAGTGCCAATATAATAAATAAATAAATAATCAGCTGCTTGTAAAAAATCACCCAGTTTCTCCCAATATGGTGAAGAACTCTTTCCATATAAGAAAGACAATCGAATTAGTACATGTAAGTTTCGTTGTGTTGGTGTTTACAGGTGTACGAAACAATATGTCTCGTACACACGGCTTTCGCATACCAATTCGATTGTCTTTCTTATATGGAAAGAGGCCCAACTCCCCCTAATACGGAGAGCTCTTCAAATACATTTTTCAAAAGTTACCATCATCCCACTTACGGCATTAATCTTGTCCGAAATAATAACTGTCTGAATAAAAGGTTCACCCTTTCGTAATATTTCAACAGTTTTTCGGGGCCGTGTTATTTCTGGGCGGGCGCACCACTCGAGCGGGTATCCCGCTGGAGTGGCCGGGACCCGGGAGCACTCCAGCCGCGTCTCGTCCCTCTTCCTCGTTTCGGGGATCATTGTTGTTCAAGTCCTCCGAGACGCGAGGGTTTTATATTTTCGGTCGCGAGTTTTGTAGCGAGCAGGTTCGGCCGGCCGCGTTACGTCACGGCTTGGAGTGTCTCCGCTCGTGTTTTCGTTTATCCCGAAACGCCCTTGTGAAGGGTAGTGAGTAACCCAAAGTGAAACAAATCACTTATTCACCAATAAAAAGCTTGAGTTTGTTTATTCTGAACTATTATTAGCAATTAAAAGCTATATTTTATTTAGTGAAGCATAACGAGACAACTAATAGAGACAAACGAGACGAGATAATCATCCGTATTCTGAAAATAACAATGTCTGGATCTTTAAGATCTTTATCCCAACACTTAATAGACGATAATAAAAATTAAAAATGTCCAGAGCGGATTTTGTAATTCCACGGCTCAAATACACTGTATTAAAAGATTGATATAAGAAAGATTGTTTCTTACAAACGTATAAATTTCTTCATCCACAGCGTCCAGATGAAATATCATGGCTAAACTTGTCATGACCGTGTTCGGCGTTACCGCGTATTCAAATCTTCACATATTGATTTTTGACAGATAACAATTTACATCTTTCTCCCTCCCTCTATATCTATCTCATGTATAAACTTACAGAAACAAACACCGACGCCGACGTAAAGCTATGTCTCGTTTATTTTTAATTTTTATTTTCATTTCATTAGATCCAGACATATCTGTCAAAAAATGTCAGGGTGGGAAGATTTGAATACGCGGTAACGCGGCCATGACATGTTTAATCATGATATTTCATCTGGACGCTGTGGACGAAGAAATTAATACGTTTGTAAGAAACAATCTTTCTTATATCACCTTTTAATACAGTGTATTTGAGCCGTAGAATTACAAAATCCGCTCTGGACATTTTTAATTTTTATTATCGTCTATTAAGTGTTGGGATAAAGATCTTAAAGATCCAGACATTGTTATTTTCAGAATCGGGCCGAATATTTATTTTGACTTCATTTGAAGAAATTATCATACGGAAGAGATGTCAGCGACACATTGTTCCTATTAAAAATTATTAAAATTATGGACTGCCCTGAACTGATTCAGATGGTCTCTTATAAAACACCGAGACAAACAAGACATCACGAGGTGTTCTTTGTAGGGACTCACAGGAATAAAAATGCGTTAAATTCGCCGTTAACACGCATGCATCGCCTCGGAAACAAATTTTCGGAATTCGTAGACATTTTTCGTTGTAGGAGCATACCTGAATTAAAGAAATACTTAGATTTAGAATATACCAATAGAATTAATTACATTTTATTGGACTAAATTTTTACTTATGTTTAGTTCCCCATGAATTATATATATTTATTTATTTTAAAGTGTCCTAATTATTGTTCATTTCCCTTTTAAATATTTTGATTTTATCTTTTATATTTATTTTTTGATTTATTTTATCTACTTATCTTTTTTATCTTGTATATTGGTTTAATTATCATTATTTTATTCTATTACTAATTTGTTAAAGGTTTATAATTGTTACTGTTCGCTTGTGTACTAATCATCGTTTATATATATTGTTC
>JADDOH010013608.1:0-18538 GCA_016648135.1 Agrypnia vestita | reverse complement strand
TGGCAGTGTGCACGATTCAAAGGCTTTTCTTTTTAGGCTAATTGGGATCTCTTTGTTCTCGAAGATATGTTTGAGTTTGCCAGAGGCAGCCCAGCTCATTCCTATTCGTCTTGGCAATTCTGCTGTTTGGTTATCTATGTTAATTTTTATCTTGTGTCCTAGGTATATATATATATATTCATCGACTATTTCAATATTATTATCATTGATAGTGATGACTTTGTTCTCTGGACTCAATAAAGTATATACCATATTAATCAGGGCAGCTTCAAGCTCAATGAGCAACCTAGTTCAAATATTAATAATGGCAATTTATGTATTTGGCATAAACATTGTGGAAATTATTCTTAATGATCATTTAATTGGGTGAGAAACACAAACTATGTTATTTCTAAGTGAGTTTAATTATAATTTTATATTTCACTGCGCTAGTTTTTAGAGAGTCAGCATCTTTCATCGACGAGTGATGCATTAAAGTGACTAAATACATTCAAATAAATAAAAAAATTACATGCGTGTGTTGGATATACAAATAATTAATTAATTAAGCATTGAATAAGCCGGAGTTACTGGCGTAAAAGTGGTTGAAACAGAGATATTGAGAGAAGAATAGTAATTATAAGTCGACCACTATCAAAAGACCATTCCCTAGCTTTATCCGGTAAGAAGCAAGCGGAGGAAAGTTGCCTGGCTCGCCCGTATTACAAGTCTCAATATGATATTCCAAATAAATATATATTTTTTTAGTTTATAAAAGATTACTTACTTACTTACTAGAAAACTTATTTTGTGTTCATTTTTTGCATCGTAACAACACACATATTTTTTGCGCACATTCTTTTGAAGGCGGTCTAGCTATAATAGCAAATTAATATCAAAGTTCAAAATTCCATTAATTTCTAAACTTTCAAAATTATTCCTTTTATGTGTTACCAAACTTTACGCGCTACGGAATTGAGTAGAACAATGGTACGCGAATGAAAATAATAATTACTGTCCATAATGTGGTTCACAAATTCAGATTTTTTTTACTAGTTAGACAACGACGACGCTTTTTGAGTATTGTGTTGTATTTTGGGGTTTCAACTACTACAAGTCGCCTTAGTATTTCTTCGACAAGGATCTATGCTTAAATTCCATAAAATAATATTGAAGATAAAATACCTTACCATTAGAATTCGCTATCTGGGGTTGAAATCACAGCTGTAGAACATATTTTTTATGCAGATAAACCTTAACCCCTCTATAGCCCCCAAAAATACAAGTGTTAACTTTTCTGGGGACAGTTAATCACGTATAAAACATGTAATATTCACTGTAACTGTAACACGCATTTATTATATTTTCAATAAAGAATTTCTAAAAAAGATTAAAGAAAGGTTGAAAGAGGAATTCAATACGACATTCGATTTTAATAGAATTATTACTTCCTTTCTTTTAACTCGTGGCGTCTGTTTGCTTGACGAAAAAACTTTGGATCAATTTTTAACCCTTTTTCCGTAATCCAATCGATCTGAAATTTTGCAAGTAGTCTCATGGCGACGATCAAGAAGATCTTTCAAATTTTCGTTAAAAATAGTAAATTATAGTATAATTATGGATTTTTCAAATTTTTAATGGTTTTTTCTTACAAATCAGTAAGTTGTATGGAGATTCCGACGCATATGGTAGACACGAAACCCGAAAATGAGAATGGAAGTATTGTAAAACTTGGTTTTTATGGTTTACTTTTTTCTTATTTCATCTTTAATTTATATTAAAGTACCTACTGATAATGTGATATAATTTATCATCCGCATGTCTTTAACCATAGTTTTAATTACGTATTTTGCCTTAGGGCCAAATGAGAGAAAAATGAAATAATTATTTGAAACGGGTGTTCGCGATCCCTTGCAGGGTCACTAGGCACACCACGGCATTAGAGTTACGGGTTACGGATGTCATAAACTTGTGTGAACACTGCACGACAGGCAACGCCCGCTGAGTGATCAGTGTGTGCGCCCTTTTATACGCAGTAAGTTAAACGACCATTCCTAATATGTTGTGGTAATCTATTATAGCACTTCTTCACTCCGCAGATGTTCCTTATGGATGCAGCAGTGTGAAACGTGTTTTTCAAATGTCTATTTCGAATTAATTTATGGACAGTTGCACAAAGAACTTGGTGTGTAATGTTATACAAGTTGTTTCTTGGGGTTTTAAGATTGTTGGTAAGATGAACGCGGTTCGAAATAATAATTTCAGCGATAGAATACACTCGTAAATGATACACCAATTTGTGATTAGCGGTTTCTTTTCATGTAAATTTTAAAGACAAATAATATTAAAAATTACTAAAATAAGGATTAAATTAATATGTAAAGTTTGGTATTGAATCCACAGCTAATCTAGCTATTTTGCGAGTAGATTTATAGCTAAATTATGACTCGAAATTTTCAAGCTACAATTTTCTAATATTAATAGTTATGAAGATAAGCGATTTCAAAATTTACATCTTTCCTGAATTTTTTTCTGTAAAACGTCGAACTATCACTCATTTACCTTGTGTCGAATATTAGAAATTCATTCAAATACATGTCATGTCATGTGTTTTAATCATTTTATTTGACTTATGTTAAAGAAAATGAGTTTTTAATATTCGATCTATATTAATTTTATGATAAACCAAAGTTTTACAAATAAATAAAAACATTCAATATTGATCAAAATTTAGGTAGGAATCTACCTGTAAAGTATTGTGGACTACCTCTTTATAATAGAAAAGTTTTTAATAATTATCATAAAAAAATGATAATACTTCATTAATTTTATGATTTATCATAGCAAACAATCGCAGAGGTCCAAAATATTAAAAATCTAAAATACAATATTGCTATTTTCATTGAAGTGACATGATCGAGAAATCTAGACCAGATGAGAACTCTGATAACAAGGAACCCATAGCGTCTGATAGACGTGGAATATGGTATTCTATAAGGTGTTTATAAATCAAAATTAAACAAGAATTCATCATCAATAGCACACAACACAATGTGGACCCTGGTTTCTTCAAGTAACTTTCGTCACCCATATCTGTCCTCTGTTATTCCCTCCTGTTCTGTTCTGGGTAACTGCATCCCATCTCTTCAGCTCTGAACTCCCACCATGTTTCAAACAACTTTTGTCGATCAGCCCACCTCAGCCAGTGCTATCAGGATGTCTTGGACCAATTAGACAAAATTATAAAACCGTGTATAAAACCACACGTGTACTAAATGTATAACACAAAATATATAATGCAATATTATATTTCTCAAAAATATAACACAAATGCTAATTTCCTTCGGTAGGTACTAACCGCTCCATAAATGAAAAAGATCATTTTTTTCTGAAATTTTGGCGGTCGAAAAGTGGTTTTCTCGGACACCACAAGATTAACTAGTAAAAGCAGAAATAACCTTATTGTTAACGTTCACTGGAGTGGAAATTTATTTTGAAAGAATTAAGATTTATCGCTAAAAAATATGTTAACAATGAAAGCGGGCATTCATATTCGTCTATTGTACGGTGCAATATTTTCGAAATCGTTATGGTATAATTACAAAGAAAAAGGTTAAGTTTAAAAAATAGATTAGGTATTTTGAATCAAAGTTTTGGGAAATGAATTAAGTGATGTCTGCAATAGGTCATTAATTTTGCCGGGTGTAATATGTAATCAAAATATTTTCCTGCATAGCTTTCTACAATATACTCGTAGTAGGTATACGTTAAGGTGGCACACTCAACGCAAATTCATATTTTCGCGTTTTTTTACGAAATTGTGAGATTTTAATATTTATTTATATCAGAATGTGTATACTATAGACGTACCACTATAACTCGGCGTGCGAGGGAGGGCGTCCCTATCGCGTAACAGAAGTTGTCAGGGTGTAAATTTATTACACAATACATAATGTACAGAATGTCCGGTGACCGGTGTCGTATTAAATACAGAAATTTGGTCGGGCAGCACTAAAGAAACCATGCAGTAATGGCGGCAGTTCTATCTGTCAGTCAAACTGTCAGACGGTAATATCGGTCCATTATTCGCTTTTTCAGCTTCGCAAAACTTTAATACTGCATTGGCAATTGTTCTTGCACCGGGACTGTTTAGGATGTTTTGGACATAATAATTCAGTGTATATTGGTAATCAAGATGTCAGAGCTCCCGACCAAATGCAAAATTGAACTAAATAACAGGGCGAGGGGTTACCGCTGGGTGCGGGCGGGGCGGATTTTAGTTCAAAATTCGCCGCACGCCAAGTTACGTTGGGCAAACAATAGTACACATTTTTAGAAAAATAAGTTAGATTAAACCTTTCATCTAATATTAAAGTAATAAACTAAATATTGTAATAATAAAAGTCGCGACCATAAAATTAGTTTTTGAGGTGTTAAAAATATTTTAAATAAGTATAACTTTTTGAGGACCAATATATTCAATCGCGTTGAAAATGATTTTTCTCAATACCTTCCACATTTTATACACCTTTAGTTAGTATGTATCCAATTAATAACAATTTTAATTCAAGATTTCAATAATAGACGTCCAGTGTCAAAAAATATCTTTCACTTCGTACCTTTTCTCCGTTAAGGATTTAAGGCCACGGGGATCAAAACCTCATTTTCTGACAACAACCTTTATTCCGCTGAAACCACAAATGGTTGTGGTACTATTCCCACTGTAATAAACAGGTTTCCCATTGGATTCCCTCCCATAACAAGAATACTGGAACGGCCGGACATTTACAGAGAAAAGAGGGACTACGGCAATCGAAAGTGATGGGAGCGAGACGCAGGTAAACTTAAATAACATAATAGGATCCATGTAAAAGCTAAGTTATTAATAAACCTAAAAAGGGCTCTATTCTGTAGGACTTGACACCATAATTAAAAAATTCGCCTTCCTTCCTGCCCCCCTGGAAATAAATTTACCGTACTTTCTTCATGTATTAATCTATTTTTATATATTTAAAAAAAAAAACTCCTTCTTCCTTGATATTTTTATTGAATTTGTTAAATAAATCTACTTAATCTCTTGTATACAATACATAGTATTCTACATAGGTTAATTAAGTGAATTCATGTAATTGGCTTAAGATTATTGTTATATCATATGTTCTACTTCTTAATGTTAAATTAGCTCATTGAATTCCAAATAAAATAAAATAAAAATAAAATAAAATGTAAATTTTTGCTGCTACTTAAGAAAAAAAATATTGATAGGTAACTTTTAAAAATATCACTAAAAACAGGGAATCATTTAAATAATTATCTACCTGCCAAATTCGCTATTCTCAAAACTGTGACATTTAAAATTTTACACTTCATTACGATTTTTCACTTTAATTTCAAATTTTCCTATTCTTGACTCAGAAAAATACTATACACATATAAAATTTTCTTATTTCCAACCCTTCGCGTCGCATATTGATGATATAGCATTCCAAAATCAAAAAAAACTAGATACACTGTCAGTTTAATCACGTAAAAGTATGCGGTTATCGCATCAAACAAAGTTGCTGTCGAATGTTGTATGAATATTGTTCTTAATTACCGAGGCCATACCTAGAAATAAAGTTCATCATAGTTTAAATCGGGGTTTGAGTAATGCATTTGTATCGAATAAAAATTATGTTCGAGGGAAATATTTCAACGCCTGAGGAAGCGTAAAACTTGTTACGCAATACGAGAGAAATATGAAACATTCACAAACAAACTCGTTGATAGGGAAATAATAGATTTACAAATTCAGCTTGTCATCATTCGTCAGATAAATCTCTTGTAGTTAACAATAAAAAAGGTAAATATCATAATTTATAATATATAATAACATTAATTATTTTAAATACAGTTTACTAATAATTATGTATTATCACGATTAGGAAATGCCTGAGTTATTATACGATTACCCTAACAATTACAATTCCTGAAGGCTAAGCAAAGACGGTAAAAAGTAAATTACACACGTCAAATGAATTAAATAAATATATATATATTAAAAAAGGAATTTATGTACGGGGATTTTTAATGAGTAATACAAATGTAATATATCACGCTAGAATTAGGCAACTCGAATTTGGGCAATACTGAAAAATATACTCCAAAAAAATCTTCAAATGTTTAGCTATTTAATGCAAAAACTAGATAATTTATACATGCTATTATAATCAACATATTAATCAACTAAAAAAATAGACAACAAAAAATTAAAGCCTTGTAAATGCCATAACTAAATATCTATTTTTTCATTGACATTCCATTAATTTATCTCAGGACTTCATTACAATGCTTTTAATAAATTATATTTAAAAAGGGTGATTATTGATTGATTATTGAGGATAAGAAAGTCCTTAATAAGCATAAAAACTTTAACTGCAATTATCTCAAATACGAACTCAGTTATCTAGTTCAAGTATTGAGCCCACGAAATTTATTTATTAATAATACACGCACGGAATTAGGCTTTTACATAATATGAAACACGAAGTGTTTAAATAGCATAGCTATTTAAGTATAAATAAACAAGTTAAATACAATAAATAATAAGTGCATCAAAATAAAACCAATAAGATAAATATAATAAATAATGGATTAAGTATGTAGGCAAACTATTATAGAAGATGTAGATTTTTTTTAATTTTTTAAATAAAATAGAGATGCGAACACGGAATATATGTCAAATCAATATTCTTACTATTTTCAAACTAAGTTAAATGCTTGTGCTATGAAAATAGGACTAACTTGCTGGTTTGGAGTGAGATTCGAACCCGCGACCTTTGGATCATGAGGCGAGAGTCCGAACCACAAGACCAACAAGCTACTCTTTATTAAATAGAAGATAAGTAGATCTTTTTTTATATGTATAGAGGGTACGAGCATTAAATATGTCAAATGAGCATATTGATTACCTAGGCGGTGCAATCTATGTATAAGTGAATTCATAATACAGTTGGTCCTACATAAAATAGCTCACTCTGTCGCTAAATAGTTATGTTCTCCTATTAAAGATCGTTGCCATGTGATGATGATGATAAAATTTTTGGACTGTCTCAAAAATCCAGCGGCAACCAGTGCAAAATGAACATCTAAATTTGTTTTGAAAATATCCCCAAATTGTAAATTGAGATATCATTTCATATGTGTATTCTCCTTTTGCTGCACTAAATCAATGCATATGACAAATGCACTCTTTTAAAGGAGATGTTAATCACTCGAGGCGTATTGAGGCCTCGTGCTGTGCGCAGTTAATGAGGCTCGCTGCAACTAAAGGTGGAGGCTGCCATGGAATCCGTATGCATTTAATGGATAAGGTTTATCTTTCTTGTCAATTGAAAATCAGTAGGTATTTAGTTTGGCAAAAAACTGCCAATAATAACGAACTGAATATAGTGTAATATGGAAAGAGTGGTGTCATTAATGATCACATCCCACCGACACAATTATAATATACATAAATACAAGATAAGTATAACCAAAAATTATAATACTCAACTTTAATTGGAATCTTATCCGAAACAAGAATATAAATTTTTTAATGAATTTTCGGTGCTAATAGAATCCTTGAATGAGTAAAAGAAGAATGGAAGTGGTCTAAAAGCGATAAACAGTGCAATAATCCATAAATTGAAGACTGAAAAAATTACGACAGTATGAATATTCTTTTGCAACATTATCAATGAGAAAGGGTGGCTTAGATGATTAATAATAATAATAATGTTTGTTCTAGCGTAACCAGGTTGTAAGTACATGATCTGGTCGGCCATATAAATTACAAGAGTATATAGAAAGAAAATATAAAAGCTAATAACTAATTAAAAATAATAATACATACCGTAAAAATACGACAATGAATACACATACACATATATAAGCAATTTTAAAGTTCTAAAATAATAACAATATCTTAAAGAATTTTTATAAAATATATATTACTAATTAAAATGAACTTCGTTTTCACCACTTTTGTATTAAAAAATATCAACATGTTTCAGAGCCCATGGCCCCTTCGTCAGGATACAATTGTATATTAACAAATTAAAAATCAAAAATCAAAGTAAAGACAATCAAAGTGTGAAAATTATATACGGAAAATTAATAATGATGAAGTACCTACTAACATGAAAACAAATTTAAAAGATGACTATTTGTAAAAAGGATTTTTATATGTATTTTTATACAGGAAAAACCACTTGTAAAATTTTTGTTACTAGCACCCTGTATACGATAAACATTGCACCCGGTGTAGCAGAGTTTGTCTTCAATACGTAACAGATAAGATTCCTGTCAAAAGTCAAAAATATTCAAGCAACAATGTCCTAATATCTGTAGCTTTGAAGGTAAGTGGCTTCAAAGTGTGCATTTTTTCCAATATTTATATTTTATTCAATTTATACATTTAAAATTATAAATTCATTCGCTTTAATACATTTCTAATAAAATTATTAAAATCTCGTAAAAAATATCTGGTTCAAATTTCTGCAAAATTTTTATCATTTTTTTTGGCTTTTATTAAATAAAGCGAATGAATTTTTTAATAATATATCGATATAAAATACTCCAATGTATTAGCAAAATGTTTTACAAAATATAAATCAGAAATAATTGATTAAAAATGCAAAATTTGAAGTTTATCTCCAGCTTTATTATATCTTATCTATTAAAAGCTTATCTCCATACATTGCTGCTTATACATTTTGGACACATAATTTAGGGAGAAATCAACCCAAAGTTTTGTGGGATAGCTCTGTTACATTCATTCATCTAATAATAGGCGTACCCATAAGTAATCAATTATTTTTGTTATGGAATGTTTGCTTCAGTCAAGCTCAGTAAAGTGAACGTGTAAAGACGTGTTTTATACGCAATATTATAATCCGTGGTCTTGTGACAATTAATTTTTTTTTTATTACTCTGTTGTGAAATGGCGGACAATCGACTAACTTAAAAAATTTACGTCATTGCATGCTGTTTCATTTTTATCGGGTGTTAATGCAACGGTTGCAACAAAGAAAATTTGTGATGTGTATGGAGATGTATTGAAAGTAAATAAGTGCCAACGTTGGTTTAGAAAATTTTCCGATGGTGATTTTGACTTGTCTGATAGCGATCGAAGTGGGCGCCTGGTAGGGTTTGATAATGACGCTTTAAAAACACCTAGAAGCACATTTTTCTTAAAAGTCTGCCAACAAGATTGCAAAAGGTCCTAGACACGATGGAGATTAAATCGATTAAAAATAAAATTAAATGTAGTAAAATTCTTTTTTTTTTGTTGCCACTTAAATAATTGATTACTTATGGAGACTCCTAATATATAATTAATGCAAATATAAATCTAGATAATTCTCATAGCCACCCTACTAACTATCTACCTGTCTCGCAGTAAGCTGAACGAGCATTATTTTGCATGAATAACTCTCAGACCTTCGGATAAGATTAATAATGTTCGTGAACATGCTTACAGGTAAAGGAAAAAAGCAAATAGATACTTCGAAAATAATTACCGATTTTAAAACATTGTGTATGTCCAGGTATTTGACTTTTCGTCTCTTTTTAACAATCTCTGAAACAAAATTTTATTTAATTAAAATAAATTATAGAGGTATCACAGAGATGAAGCTATTTATATGAGAAACGTGTATAGAAATCATTTGTACGATGGCCCAGGGCTTACAATACAACGTTCACCAATTCCATCGTAAGAACATCCACACCTAGAATATTTAAAAGTTATAAATATGTTCCAAATAGGAATCATCCGTATATCTCAAGGGGATATGCTAGTGACATCTGTTGTATCTTCTCATGAAACTGTCAGTATACATAGATTTTGCAGCTCGCAGATACTTATATATTTTTAACTAGCTGGTCGTACCCTGCGTTGCACGGGTTAAGGATTAAGTAAAAAAAAAGTTTGTGAGGGAAAACAAAAGTTCCCTGTTCTCTAAAAAACAATGTTTCCATTTAATGTTAACATAAGTTATTGTAACATAACTAATACTTAGATATATGGTATTGCAGACTTTTTTAAAGATATTAATGTCCTCTATAAAACTGTAGTATATCATTTTGCTTTATTGTCAATAATTTCCGCAGCGTACGCGATATAAGTTTTTTTTTGATATTTTTTTCACACGTTGGGTTACATTATCGAAGTTTTCATACGGATTTCTAACTTTTTTGAAAATATTCTATAGCCTATGTTCATCAGGGATAATGTAGAATTCTAAATGTGAAAGAATTTTTCAAATCGGTCCAGTAGTTTCGGAGCCTATTTAATTCAAACACACAATCAAATCTTTTCTCTTTATAATATTAGTATACATAGTATAGATATAGATGTGGAATGATAATGAATTTTATTTGTCTTATCGGATTTCAACGCATGGTCGCGGATGGACCTAATATTTTATAACTAGTACGCTCATTAAAACACTTTTTATAAAGCTACGTTTAAGCTCAACTTTAAAGAACCTCACAGTTGGCAATCCTGGAGTAGAAATTAATCTTGAGTACCGTTTCACCCCCCGGGGTCGTTATATGTAGTCATTCCTTCACTGGGCGATTTATGTAAATTGTGTTAAAACTGTAGAAAAAATATGTTCCTTGTTTTCTTGATTGGGACAATAAAGTGTCCCATACACAAGCGGGTAAACATTTAACTTGTTTTTATGTGCTTATGGAAAGAGCTAAATTAACCCTTTCCCGGGCCGTGGAATTACGTTTTCCCAGCAACTAAATTTGCTTAAGAAGTACGTTGAGAAGCATAATTTGCATTTTTTTAAACACTAACGTCTTACTGCATTCCTTAGCAACACGATGCAATAAAAAGTGCATTACCGACTCTTTTATAACTCTCAATCGCTTACGATAGGAGCGAAATAATTAGTGTTTACATTTTTTTATAATTTTAAAAGGATAACGTATGTGTGGTAAATCCATGTATGATAGAGTAAAGAATGAAGATATTAGGAATGAATGTAAAGCTAATCGTATCATAATACATAGAATAAAAATAGGGTCACTCAGGTGGTTTGGGCATGTTGAGCGAATGAATGAGGAAAGAATGGTAAGAAAAATATATGATGCAAGTGTTGACGGCGCCAGAAAGAGAGGGCGACCACGGAAGACGTGGCACGACCAGATTAACCAGATACTGGAAGATGGTCCTGTTAGAAGCCTGAACAACCGTCGAGCTTGCATGCGAAGATGTATGAATGTAGACGAAGCGAAAGTTGTATGTCAGGACAGAAGAGTATGACGCTCTATCCTCTCTGCCTACCCCCACGGGGAAACGGCGTAATGGTAAGTAAGTAAGTAAGTAAGTAATTAAGTAAAAGGATAACAGCAAATAATTTATTTCTTTGAACAATGTTTAAAATAATGTCACGGGTTGCAGAGATGGGGGACAATTGAAACACTCAAAATTATTAACGTTTTATTTTATTCAAAGTCACTAGACACACACCTAATTAGAGAACTTTTCTGCAATTCTCACTAATTCTCACTCAAAAATCTTTCACCTTTTTTTTTGTTTATATTCGTCTTCTAGAATATTCGTTCGTCTATGGAACATTTTACCCGCATTGTCTACCAAACTATAACACTCCTCGCATGCAGGTTGGTAACTATAATTGATTATATCCGCACGGAACACCCGCTGCACGTTTCACTCATTTATCTCTGCTCTCTGTTAAACAACAACAGTACCATAGTAATGGCACCGCCTGTTTATGTAGGAAAGGCAATTTTCCAAATTTTCTGGTATAATCTTGTATATTCTAGATCCTTCCAGTTCTTTCTGAGCGTCCAGATGGTTTCGGAAATCCTTACGAACAGTTCTTATCAATTTAGAATCTCTGATAATACTGTAAAGAATGCATTTTAAGATTAATTTTACTTAACGCTACAAAGTTTTTTGAAAAATTGTTGTACTTTTTCGTAATAAATAATGAGATAGAGATTTTTCTTTATTTTTGGAAAAAAAATATTTTAAATTTATGTGTGTATCTTTCCTGATGAATATATCGATGTTCCCTACGTACACTGTCAAATTTGAAAAAATTCGATTTTCATTTAAGTATTTTAAACCAACCGATTTGCTCCTTAATTTTTTATTTTCTTTTTTTTTTATAATTTTTAATACTCTTAATTTTTCTTTAATATAATTATGCTTTGTAAAGAATGAAGATATTAGGAATGAATTTAAAGCTGATCGTAGCATAATACATAGAACACAAAGTCGCTCAGGTGGTTTGGGCATGTTGATCGAATGAATGAGGAAAGAATGATAAGAAAGATATATAATGCAAGTGTTGACGGCGCCAGAAAAAGAGGGCGACCACAGGCCTGAACAACTGTCGAGCTTGCATGCGAAGATGTATGAATGTAGATGAAGCGAAAGTTGTATGTGGACAGAAGAATATGGCGCTTGATCCTCTCTGCCTACCCCCACGGGGAAACGGCGTGATGGTTAGGTAGTTAGTTTAGTTAGTTAGTTAGAAACGATTTTTTTTTCAACATTGTCTAAAAGTATAGAGTAAATTAAATGATTTTAGACACAAAAACGAAAAAATAATTTTGCAGATTCGACAGTATACGTAGGGACCGTCGATATTTGGTTTTTATTCATAATTGTACTTAAATTTTTCACCATTTTGTACTTAAATAAAAAATTTATGTCGATTTAAATTAATTTTGCCTGGAAAGGGTTAATGAGGCACTAACGAGGATCTGTTTGTAAAATTCTTACCACCTGCGGAGTACGAAACCCAAGCTGAGTGTGAATTAGAGAGATCCCACTCAGTCCCCTACCCGTACACCGATTAATGTTGCTTGAAAAATATGCAGATTATTCATTTTAATGACAAAACATTGCAACGAAATTCACAACTAATAAATATTATTAAAAAATTTGCCAAGACCCCACACTGCTTGTTTCAAATTTTTCAACAAAAAAAAAATTCAAAAAAAGAGCTTTGATCGATGAAGCATAATTTCAGCGTTATTCACTGAAATATAAGGAATTTAAAAACGAATAAATCTAAACATGAATCCAAATTTCAGGTGAAGTCGGGTTCTAAAGATTGTATTATATAAATCGTTAAAAATTACACTAAAAAAAATAAGAAAAGGAAGAGAAAAAATACATGGAGTGAAATAAATAACCATAATTTCAATTTATTAATTTTCACATATTTACTTGCCAATTACGGAGATTAATGTTATGTTTTCTTTGTTTATTTATGTTGTAAAGCAATCCCAGTGACATCGTCGAACTGTCGGCATCCATCATATTTGTTACTGGATGAAATAGACCCTCTTTCCACGTTACCAGCTTTTGAGGGAGAATTTCACAAAAATTGACTTGAAATCATGAAAAAATAAAACGACACGCTGGTACATACTGTTATATAGACCATTTTAAAACAATATCTTTTAAATGCCAATACCATTTTAAATCTCTGCCTACCCCCACGGGGAAACGGCGTAATGGTAAGTTAGATAGTTAGTTAGTTAGTTAAAACAGTAAAATCACATTGTGACCTGATGTACTATATAGGCCCTTTTTATAGGGACGCCTTCAAAGGTCTTGTCGAACAGGGAAAATTACCTGGAAAATTTATCATCCTCAGCCTGCAGGCTCCTGTTAACATTATAGTTAGTTGTTATAAATCCCAAGATTGTTGAAGGCTTGAGACAAGACATTATTCATGTTAAGGTAAACGTACGTATTAAATATATTTATTTTTTATATATATTTATTTAATATATTTAACATATTTAATTTCAGTGGCTAAGCGCAAATTTATTGCTGACATTTTTTTACAAGATGGCTTTTGTGTTTTTGAATCAACTTGTGAGGAAAGGTTTTGAGAATTCATTTAGAGAATATTAGCAGAAAACTTTTCCGGGGTTTTAATATCTATTCTTATTAAATTATATATAATATGATATATAATACATTTTCTCTTTCAACTTTCAATAATAACATGGCCCACTTTAACTTCATATCTAGTATGTTGAGGTCATAATATATCTAGTATGTTGAGGTCATAATATAACAAAATAGAAAATAATCATAATTCCTCATTGTCCTCATTGACATATTTCATGACAGTTTCTATAAATATAAGAGAACTATTACCAAACTTGCGAAATTAGCTATTTAGTCCCTTTGTTCAATCTCACTCTGTTGAAGCTCACTAGAGTGAGATATATATAGATAAAATCACATTTTTCTTTTCTATTTTGTATATGTTTTAGGCTTTACTTTTTTTTCTCTATTTTTGCTGTATTAACATTTAAGTGATGAAAAGCATTTAAACTTATTTTATTATAATTGTATAACCTATATCATGTTATATATTTTTCATTGTTTGTAAACCATTCGAAAAATAAATAAATTGTGTAAGACGGACAAACTGCTTACTTTTATCTCTTAGGGTGCGTTTACATATTATATGAGAATGTGATCACTCGTTTCGGAGATTTTATTGTCCAAACAGTCCCTATCTTTATGTTTCTGTGCAGGTCTTTACGCAAGTTTCGTGAAGAAAGTTTCATTGCGTGTTTCAAGAAAAAATTTGCAATACTTTTATTCTCAAATTACGCAGCATATTAATGTATTCTGTTTTAGAATCTGTGTACAGGCCCCCACCCTAATATATGGCCATCAAATTTGGATCCTGACGGAGAGAGTGAGAGCAAGGATCCAGGCTGCCGAGATAAGTTTTCTAAGGGAGGTTAGGTTAGGTTAGGTTAGGAGTCACACTGATGGACAGAGTGAGATGTGTTGACATAAGGCACACACTCGGCATGGAGCCCCTACCCCTACACATATAAAAATGAGGTGGCTTGGACATGTGCTAAGAATTCTAGAGGAACGAATACCAAGAAGAATCCTCTTGGCAACGCCGAAAGGAATACAGCCGGTGGGTCTCCCCAGATTAAGCTGGGGAAGCAACAGAAAAACGTGTATGAAAACAGAATGGGTCCAGACTGGTTGACTCATGCAGAAGCAGCGCAAGACAGGGGAATATGGAAACACCTTGTCGAGTCTTTGGGCCCCCGACCCCACTAGGATAAAGGGATGAAGGTGATGATGATGATGATAAATGTATTCACTGCTCAGCATGCTGTCGCGTGTCGGGATAATATCTGTGGTGATAGGGAAAAGGGGGATAAGTGTCAAAATGCAAAATGGCGTTAAATAATAGGCATGGTCTTCATTTGTAATGTTTTATTATTAGATTATCATGTACTTATTGTCCTGTTAGTGTCTCTAATAAATATATATATAAAAAAAATTAAAAAAAAATATGCCGACCGATAGAGAAAAAAAATAGCTATCGATCCGCATATTTAACTCCATTTCGCACTTTTTGACACTTGCCACCCTTTTCCATGTCACCACTGATATATGATTATATTAAAAGCTTCCCAGAAAAATGTTCATTCAAATCACAATAACAAGATAATAGACAGAGAGTTACACAAATATTCAGGGTGAGTAGTAGCAAAAACTTCAGAGGAGTTTTCATTAATCAATTCGACATCGGTCAAACGTAAAAATTGACGAAACGTACAATGTTATGAAATAGCAGTTAAGACATATTCCATTGCTATCCTGAGAATAGGGATCTTTTTGTGTCAGATTTAATACATATTATACTTTATTTTTACGCGCATATATTTAGTTTCACTTGTCTGCCAGTCAAAAATCTTGTAATCAATATTTTACCCACTACCTGGCTATCAACCACTCAGAAATTTGGCAGACAGACATATACATTAATTAATATTACAAAATCAGTATTTTGAATATTGACGCGTCATTTTATGGGACATTGTACACGCCGGTGACATCTGTCGTAAAAATTATAATATAAATAATTATAAATTATAGTAATAACACTTTGCTGCGTGGACAGCCAACGACTTACAACAAATATACAAACATACCGATCGCTGTATCAAGATACTTCGTGCGTTATCCACATCTCCTTGAATCCGCGCTGATCTGCAACCAGTTCTAGATCGTAGTAAGTAAATTTACATTTTTCACCGCAAAAAATACAATTCCCGTTAAACATCGTAGCCCAGGACTCTTCGCCTTGAACGAATACTTCCTTTACAGTTTCACAATTTCGCCCACTCTAGAACACGCAGATAGCCTTGCACGCAGGGTTGCCACCTCACGGTTAAATTAACAACGCCACGAAATATATTAACATAATGTTATTTATGTTAGTATATAACCACTAAAAATTACTTTTTTATATGCCGGTTTCGAAACGTAACCCATCTCTTCGTCGGGACAGCCACTATACTAGAATATAAATATCACTACACACCACCGCCTTCTCAAAATACTCTTCACATGCGTGTTACTCTAACTAAAGGCCAACATGCACTAAGTTTCTTATTAAAAAGGATTAAGAAGTTGAGTAGAGAGAGGGAGACGGGGTGGGGTCTATAGAGGGTGATGACAAATCTTGGGTTTTACCTCCTTCTTCTTCTTCTACTTCATCTAGGACTGCGTCCTGTCATTGCTCGGAGCCTGTTCCTGGGATACAGATGTCCAGCTATGTCACAGTACGGGCTTTACCTGATAATTTTAAATCAAACAGAGGACTGCAGGGGAAATTTACTCGATTATTTATTAGAGGAATGTTGTTTTTTATGGCTTTA
Source organism: Agrypnia vestita (assembly GCA_016648135.1). Classification (NCBI taxonomy): domain Eukaryota; kingdom Metazoa; phylum Arthropoda; class Insecta; order Trichoptera; family Phryganeidae; genus Agrypnia; species Agrypnia vestita. Next base: position 1,828 of record JADDOH010013608.1, on the reverse strand, counting down.
CGAATATAAAAAAATCCATATTATTACGATTTAACCCTTTATTATTAGTATTTAATATTTTTACCCCTGTTTTTATATCAAAATTATCATAGGACTCTAAGAGGTGATTCGAAAATTCGGAGAAGTTATTATTATCAAGGCGTCTCGTGTGTTCTTTTATTCTTATGCGATGTCCTCCCAATATTATACGATTGTTGCAAATTAATTGATAAATCCCTGAATTATCTAAAATATTACTTTTATCTTTATTGTTTAAAAGCAAATGTATTTCATCAATGCAAAGGGATCCCGCGGGATTGGAAATTCTAATCGCGAGGGATCCCGAAAGGCAATCCCGGCTCGGGATGTCGCATCAACATCTAAGTTCATGTTTCGGGGACAATGGCGCGGTCATTTGACGTGTACACACCGGGACTCGCATATCTTGTCGCGGAAATGTCATGAGGTTACGATGACAGCTGCGGTATCTCATTTGGCGAAAACGGGGTTCAGCGCAATTCGAAATGTTTTTTTGGGTCGCAATTTCAAATTAACGAGGTTTTACTGTAGTAAATTGAATATTATTAAAAACAAGGTCCTTTTTGCAAATAATTATTGTTTTCCACACGTCGCGGAAATGTCGCCCTATGAGGTTATGATGATAGCCGCGTATCTGTTTATGTTAATGAGTTTATCGAAAAATAAGAGGAGAAAAAAGGGGAGAATGCGAAATTATTTACTGCAAAGAGAAAGAAGGACGGACATTCTATGCGATCTTCGATCGATACAGCTCGATGGGTTCAAGAACGATTTCGTTTCCCCGCATTGTCATCTTGACAGATACAGCGCATGCGTATTCACTTGTAAACATACCACGTGGTACTGACGCTCCGCGTAATGTTGCAGTGAGCTCGCTCGGGTACCGTGCGCATGGCAACGTTGCCACGGCACGTACAAATGCCGCGCTATGTTGTGCGCGAGATCGCGGAACAGTGCACGACGTTGCAACGTCACGTAGACTCTATGCCGCGCGTGCTGTTGAGGGACAGTCTGTCCCCTAGTGAATACATGGCTTTACTTCGCGGGGTGTTGTTGCGTGGTTGTGTCGGACGAGAAAAGGCGCGACCCTGCCGGGACCCGAGTCGGATTAAGTGGCGACAACTCCGCGGGCTAATGGGAAACGAGTTGCGCGGGTCAAGTCTGCTGACAGCCTCGCTGCGGAAGGTCAATGTACCGGCTCCATGTCCTGGGCTCTGACGCAACCGCTTTTATTCGCGCTGCAGCATTTAAATTGTTTCCTCGTGACGCATGTCTGATTGCGAATTTGCAAAATTACCGCATGATCGATGGATCCGACAGCAGAATATTGAACAAACGAATCCGTCGTAATAATTTTGAATGCTGAACAATTGTTAATCGTTAATATTATCCTTGGCTTTACCCAACCGAGTTTCTCCAGGGCATGCTTGGCTACAATAGTCTAGAGACTAGAAGGAATGTGTATTTGATTACACATTTTTATCGATTGTTGCGCGGTATGATCGATAATGCCTGAATTATGCAGAGCAGGGTTTGTTGTTTTTCCTGATAATTACATTAGACCTCGTCAGCATAGATTGTTTTACATTCCAATATACAGGACCAACCTGCCGATGGTTATGCCTGTTGGAAGAGCCACAGCTATGCTGAACAAATCGCTTTGGGTATTGATATATTCCATGTGTCTGAGGGGGTTTTCCGAAGCGGGATTCTCCTACACCTTTGACCAGATTTTATGTTATTTTTAATTTATTAAATATTTTCATTTTTGATATATACTTCCTAATATGTATGCCTTAAAAATTTTGTT
>JADDOH010013607.1:0-68176 GCA_016648135.1 Agrypnia vestita | reverse complement strand
AAAATTGCTTTTTTATTTTATTTTATCACTATTCAACAGGATTTCTACATACACCCAATGTATAGTAAAAACAATAAATGCTTAATCAATCATAGCGTTACGACTTCTCAAAACTTGAAGAAACTCACATATCGTTAATTCCGGATTTACTTTTGTATTATTTCCAAGAAGATTGCGCCTAAAACTAAAACAACCCTAATATAGATACGTACGAAATTTGAAGTAGTGAGATGTAAACATTTAACAATTATCAACCCTGTATGTGAATCTTATCTTATGATCATTAAAGAAGCCAACTGTCCTACCATATCTCATCTCTGTAGTCAAATAAGCTGTTGTATATTTCTACTCTGCCTATAAATACCCTATATTAACGTATATTATAATATAATATATATTAATGAAGATAAAACAATTTCAATTAACGTTGCAATGAAGCGAAACAAAGGAATATATATAAAAAGAACAAAGAAGTCCAATTTTCAATTATTCGTTACTAAGAGAATATATATATTGCGCTCTCTATTACCGCTTCCTATAGACTAATACTAGCGAAGGCTCAAAACTTTCTCTGATTTCCGCTAGATGGCGGTAGTATGACCATTTTAATTCATATGCCAGGCCGTCTTGTAAATAAAAATGGAAGTAATTTTATTCTTGTAATTCAAATCAAAATAATTTTAGATCAAAACAAGAAACTTCGTGCAACAATACGCGTCTGTGTTTATATTACGAACAAGTCTATCAATCCTGCATACAACAAAGAAATTATAATTAGTTTGAATAACCAGAACCGTATATAACTGTGTATAACAATTAAGAACACATTTAGATAATTAGAATAATTAAGAACCATAATAAATCAATGAAGGAAATTATTATTTTTTTTCAATTAATTCAGCAACATTGTAGATTGACATTTTATTTTTTTAGGACAATTTGTATATAACACCTTGACGATAAAAAGGTATCTCCGAAACATGCACGTGAAAGTTATCAAATAATATAAGTAGATTTGTAAGAATACTATAATCAATTAATTTTTTGTGTAGTTATTATCTGTAAAAATTTAGCTGAATTTAAAGATCTTTTTTTTTTTCAAATATAGAAACCCTTTTTAATATCCATAAGACAAATATATAACAAGTGTGGATTTATTTAATTTACATTAACCTTAATTTTATTAAAATTAATTTATATTAATTTTTAATTATGAAACCAAACGGATAGTTATTAAAATATTTTTCGCATTTGTATCATAAAAGTACATAACCGAAAGAGAAAAGTAAATATTATAAAACATCGTATTTATAATTTTTTTTATAAAATAAAATATATATCAAATGTTCTTTTCTTTTAGATTCATATATTCTCGTGTTTATATTTTCTACTAAATTGTTATCCGGTTTTTATATTTATTTTTACTTTTATATTTTTCTGCTATTATTATTAATTACTATTGTATAACTCGTAAGCGAAAATATTTGCCACTGAACAGATTTTATCTAGCGTTGGTTTATTATTAGTTTATATTAATATAAGAAATTAAATTAAAACCGAATTTTAAGCTATCATAAACCCTCCGTGGCGCGCGCTGAAATCTGTCGCGGTGATCTGCCCGTAATACAGGTGTATATTTTTGCATTTCGGGCGCCGTGCGAATCCGTTCGGCGTAGCTAACTGTCTTTTCGTACTAGCCCGAGCGCGAAGGTCGAACTTGTTAAACCTTAAACCCTCAAACGTCTCGGGTCTCTGCCGCATCTTCCACGCTTGTGCCGAAACGTGTCCGCTCGCGTTATATAGGGAAACCGTCGCCGGTCTTTCCAACACGCAGCGCTCGCAAACCCGGCGGCTTTGGCCGTGTTCGGTGGTATATTTGCGAAACACAAACACAAACGCAATAATTAAAACCTTTCAAATGTGATTCGTTTGAATCTCAACTACATATTTGTTATACTGCGATTCGCAAATCCCGACGGCCTAGGCCGTGACAGTGGCATACTTGCGAGAAAACAAATGCAATAATTAAAACCTTTCAAACGTGAATCGTTTGAATCTTAACTACATATTTGTTATACTGCGATCCGCAAATCCCGATGGTCTTTTTTAGATTGTGACGGTGGCATACTTGTGAGATCGCATTCAAATATATTCTCTTCATACAATTATTAAAAATATTTTTCAAATGTGAATCGTTTGAATTCAAACCACATAAAATGAATGAGATATGAAATAAATCACATATTCTATAAAATGGAGCAATACTTTTACAAAGAAACAGGCATTCCAAAATCGAACTAATATATCACAAGGACCAAAATTACTACAATAATTTTCGTTCACAAAATATTAAATAATAAAAATGCCAACTATCTATATGACAAACAACCTAAAGAAATTTCTAATACCTAGTATCACGTTTGTCTACAAATCTCAGTACGTGGTTCACATAAATGCTTAATCTTTTTTCTTTGATGTCACGGACCGTGGTCCGCAATTGTTTAAATAAAACCGCTTTTATAATCAAATATTTTCTTTCATTTATAATATTAACTAAACCAAAATGATTTTATTACTATGCAAATGAGTCCAACGAATACGCTCCTGTCTGGTCACCGGCACCACTGAGATGACCCTGGTAGATAGTAGGTATCCTAATCAAATCGAGCGGACTGTATTTAATGTCGAAATGATGTTAAATTAATATTATAAAGCATTTTATTGTATTTCAATATAAATCGTTCTCCTGGTCACGGTAAGCACTGTGCTGATCCGCGTGATAGATGGGGTCTTCCTAACGTATTAACGATGAATTCTGTATTAATAATTGTTTTAAAATGTCGATGCTTACCCGTCGCGAGTTGAAATTTAATTTTAGCTATTACGTTCAATTGATTTGCCAACTCCTGGCCGCGGCTAACAATGTGATGAATCCAAGTGGGGTGACCCGTCAAAAATACGTCGTGGTAAATAATATTAAATAATATAAATTTCATTGCAATGAATAAAGTCATTTGCTGTATGATGTTAGCGAAAATAGTTGTATGGCGCGGGTGGCAACGGCTGAGGTCGACAGATACGCTGTAACTGTAAAAGGATCGCGGATTAAAATATTATACCTTCTTGAAATATTATAAATAATGTATTCTATACAATATTCATGCTCTGCCAGTGATAAGTATACATTTAACTGAAAATAATTATTCTGTGAAAATTGCGCTTTTGAATGCAAAATTACCTAAAAAATATTAACTAAAATATTTCTAATTTGCTGTTGAATATTACCTATAAAGATATTGACTAAAACTTTTGCTTTAAATGGAATATTAACTACTTCTCTCATCAAATATTATTCTGCAGCAAATATTCAATGAAATTATAGGAACTAAAATATTTCTAACATCTTGTGTTCGCATACGAAATTGATAATACCTAATGCCCTTTGCATTTACTAAATGTATTACCTAAATAACCACAGCTATACCATCCTGTCCGTCAGGGACGAAACATAAAACACCGTTATACTCCTAAAAGTGCTACCTCTTACGCGACAAAAATACCTATTGCAGTCGGGCTATGAATATGAACTATTTCCGCCTCATAATGGCGCCTGGAACCAATACTAAAAACCTCACTAGGAATAATAAATGCGACTAAATCTCGATAAATACAATATATACTATTCGTAATACGTCGTTGAATTGGCACATGATTCGTCTAATGGATGAAGGACCCCGTTGTGTATCGTAATAACTTCAAATTCTTTTATAGGAGCAGTGTGGAAACAATTGCATAATATTACGTAATAAAATCATCTAACGAACCTAATAATCTATACATTTATGTTACAATAAAATACGTTCACCAGAAGAATTCGTGTATTAGAAATAAAACATTTCCGTTTGGAAACAACCCAATAAAATCAATCGAACGGCATAAAGAGGAGAAATTCACATATTAAATAACACTGAAACTAATAATTTTAAACACTTTATATTAACATATTCTTACCTTGAATGGTGTCGTCTTAGACGTGTATGAACCTGTTCATATTAATTGCGTGAGAAAATAATACATATATTTGCTATTTACGAAATCCGACATTTTTGAAGTGAAACTTCTTTATGAATAAATAGATAAGGTCTCGGGGATGGTTTATTCGAAAGGATTCTACAACAGCCCGTGAGTTTATATGAAATAATAGTTTCTTTGAATGCTAATTTTGGTTTTTAAACCCTCAGCATCTCTGCTGAGAGGGGTAGAGGCTCCGCGCCCGCCTAAACCCGGTGGCCGACTTCCTAAGTGACTAAACGGCCCCCCTTGTTCCTCCGGAACTTACTGCATCCCGAGACTCTATCTCTTCTTTACGAGATGTGATCCCGTGACGCCCCTCTTTTAGGCTTATAATTGAGAAGGCCGTACTCTTTTGGTACGAGTTTCTGATGATGTGTGTTGTCTTGAGGCGCCTTTCTTTTAGGCCGGTGTTTGAAGAATCATGTACTCTTTTGGTACGAATTGATGACGACATTAGCCTCCTTTGCGGGCATAGTCAGCGATGTTACAAATTATTGTGCAATCTCATTATGCCTTTTCAGAGCGGCGTCCCACTATTCTGCATCTTGCAACATTTACTTTGGACAAATGTTAGAGTGTTAGTAACATATTTACAAGATCCCAGCTATTCCATATGAGTGAATGATTTTTATATTTATTCTGGCCCTGTCTTTCTTACAGAGGACGAAATAGAAGTTAACGTTTTCTATCAAGGTTTTACAGCATTCAAGCATGGAAATCCTTCCAAAGACATAGGGAACCTTTTTGTTGGTTTAAGTAGTTTGCGCCAGATGAGGTTAGGTGGTCGGTTTATTGACGACCCCGAGCAACAAGGAGGACCCCGCCTTTAAGGGGCCCTGCAGGGGCTTGTGCGGGTTCCACGCCCAAGTGCCGGCAATCATCCACCCCTCAGCCAGCTAGGCTAACACAAACCAGATATCCCCAATCTTTAGTTAGATCTCCCCATTCTGTCCTTTACTCGTCATTCTGAAGCCACTTATTAAGCTGAATATACCGAGGTACTCGATTCATAAAGAGTTAGTTGTAGACCGAGTGTAATGATTGCGCAATACCTACGCAATACAGTAATTATTATAATGCTACTAAGTAATTCATATAGAACTCCGTGTATTCAATTTTCAGCATAAACGGTATGAAATTCGCTTTGCATAAAAATACATCCGTTTGGAAGGAATTCTCGTACGATTTGGGATTGATATCTAGTTATGCAATAACGCGTCGACAATATTATGAATCTATTAAGCACTGCTTATAGAGCTCCGTAAAACCAATTGTTAATACAAATGGTATGAAAATCCCCATGCATCAAAATATATTCGTTTGGGAGATATTCCCGTACGAATTGAGCCAAGATCACACAAGAAATCGTGATATTAATTATACATTATTGCTCCGATTTTAAATCTTCCCAAAATAAATACATTTCAATAGTGAAAATAATTAATCGATAGATAATATAAATGTGTTCCTTAGCTGTTACACAGTGGCGGTATGATCCTCTCTGGTACTGATGAATGGTAGATTCCTCCATACGTCCGGGCAGCAACTCCGTCCGCAAATGCTGTTCTGGAACTCAGGGCTCCGTCGGTAGTCTGTTGGGCAGCGCTCCCGCTCGCAAGTCTGGTCTCGAACTGAAAGGGCTGAGTACATCGCGTTCGCTCCTTTTATAGTAACGATTTCACCATACCTCTGAAATCCACGCTAGTGCAGTGACTCATCCTATGCCCGATGACCTCACCGCCGGCGCTCGCCATTGGCCGGATTCAGCCATCAGGACGGTCGCCTCCGGCTCAACCCGTCGAAAGGTAACGCGTGCCTGTGATTGGTCCGTTTCGTTAAAATAAGGGTAAAGCACTCGCTACACGCGAGACTTGCTGTTCCGTTTCATAAATAATAAAGGCTCGTTCGCACCTACACACAAGGTCGAGTCTATTAGGATTGGCAAACAATATTAATTTAACACAGAATTATATCTATGGTATAATAAAGATCTAAGAAATATTACTTGTATCGCTGAATATTCAATATTTTGTTAGCCTCTTGTAATACATAGAATCCTGAGAAGAAATGTATCAGGCTTTTACTTTTAAACGATTCCAAACAGAAGAAATATATTTTTTGATGTCCATACTTGGCTTTTTTGAATATTATTATTTTAAGATTTTCTAAATTTATTAAATCTATCTCTATGTCGACCATCACATGTTTGATTGTTACCAACAACGGCCCGACGATGTAACGGAATATTTAAAATTTGAATTACTCCGTCGGTATATGTAAAAGGTACTTCATTACGAATTTCGAAAATTTATGACAATTGGTTCACAGATGACAGCAAAATTCACAAATATATCAAAATCTTGATTAAATTGACTGACAAATGTTTTTAAAATTTAATTTTCAAAGCCTGAAGTGTCATATCAAAGCTCAAAACATATGACATTTTAGAAATATATTAAATTTCTGTAAGTTTTAGTGTTATGTTATATGTTTTAATTCGTCTTTAATTGTTGTTATATTTTACAAAGAAAGGGAGTATAGTAAAAACTTGGTTTTTATGGGTTAGTTTTTTACTCCCTTTATATTAACTTCTGGCGTCTGCTTGCTTGACGAAAAAACTTTGGATCGATTTTTAACCCTTTTCCCGTGATCCAATCGAGCTGAAACATTGCAAGCTGACGCGTGGCAAATTTATCTATCAAATTTTCGTTAAAAAAATTAATATAATTTTGGATTTTTCATATTTTTAATGGTTTTTTCATACAACTTACTAAGTTGTATGAAAATATTTCAACGCGTCTGGTAGACACGGAACCTGATTATAGTATAATTTTGGATTTTTGGAATTTTTTTATTACACCCTTTCGTAGCGTCGCTCGACCGAAGCCCAACGCGTAGGTTAAGCGCCAAACCAGTTTCCATTAGTAAATGAGAAAGGGAGTATAATAAAAACTTGGTTTTTATGGGTTACTTTTTTACTCCCTTTCTTTTAACTCGTAGCGTCTGCTGCCTGCCGAAAAAACTTTAGATCTATTTTTAACCCTTTTCCCGTGATCCAATCGACCTGTAACTTTGCAGGCAGACTCGTGGCGACGATAAAAATGATATAACATTTTTCGTTTAAAAAATTTAATAATTATAGTATAATTTAGGATTTTTCGAAATTTTAACGATTTATATATTTTTTAATTTTTGAGCCCGACGCGTGGAATAGGCGCGAAACCTGTTTCAAAGAGAAAGGTAGTATAATAAAAACTTGTTTTTTATGGGTTAGTTTTTTATAGTTATTTGGTGCTCTTATGAAGAAACAATACTTGGCAGGAAGAAACAATACATGGGTATGCATTTATGTAACTGCACGGTATGCGAAACAATATCGCGGGATACAGCTCCGGCAACAAGGCATTTCGTAATATGAATTGTACCCAGTCAAACTAGTTATTTTGTTATAACAAATATTTATTAACGGGTTACAGCTAGTATATAGCTGTAACCCGTCAAAAATGACTTTAATTTAACATGCCGGTTCCTAATGAATAAATATTTACTTTTTTTAGCCAACACCCATGAAATAGTAATAACGACTTTTATCAAAGTATTTGATCATTTTTTTATATATTGCCCATGCCGGCAGTTAATGGCACTATTTTAAACCCTAGAGATAGTGCGTAAAACTAAATGCGATACTGTCCCTTGATGATAATAACACTCTAGCGACAATATAATGAAGTAATTAATATTACAAATAAAGTAGACAGCAAAATTAAATCGAAAATATAATTAGAAAAATGTATTCCGGTACCGGGAACCGAACCCGAGTCTTCCGGATGAGAACCAGGTATGCTAGCCAATATACCATATCAGAGAAGTCATTTGTCTCGGAAAAATGTTTATAAAAGGCAGTGTACCTAAATAAAATATATTGTGCGACCCATAATCTTTTTTATAGTTGCAGCTGGTTCGCGTCATTGCTAAGTCCTGTATGTACTGTATTTTTGATGGGTCACGCTGGTTCGGCGGTAGCAACATCGTAAAGTTGCGGCATTTTCGGGTTTCTGGCCCGGGGTTCAAGCCCCGTCTAGATTTTGAAAGAAATTACGGACGTTACACGAAGTTACCGACAGACACACGGACGGACAGACGAAATTATTACAATAAGGATTATTTGACATAGTCGAAACATTATGAACGGAAATATTTGACTTAAAGGCGTGATGATTATTTTTCACGAAGTCAACAAGTAATCTTGTTTAAATAGGTTTATTTGGCGGAGCACGATTTTTACTTTAAAACCAGTCCATCTTACACCAAATAGCTTTTTTTCCGCTAATAACATCCATCAATATCCCGTCAGCGCCCCCTTGCTCTGAAATATGACGTCATAAATCGTTCATCAAGTAGTTTAGACAAATTGGGACAATCAATATTCGGGGGAATTCTTTCTCCTACTTTTACTGTTTGAGCTACGCCAAAAGCAGGGCAAATACTGTGAAATTTAATTTTTTTGGTTTTCGTACGCTCAAATTATAAAATAAATAAAAATCAAATATAATATTTTTAATATATTTTTTAATTGTTAAGAAAATTCTTAATACATATAATATACAATAAGATTGATTTATGTAAATACATGAAACACTTGTTTAAGACCACTTTTGAGTTTTATTAAGCACTACTGTTTCTTGGAACTACAGATGTTCTCATTCACAGGTAAGAATATATAATGAATAAAACTCAAAAGTGGTCTTAAACAAGTGTTTCATTTATATATCAATCAGGTCATTCCACAAAGTTAAAGCCAAATCAAAAAATTATATAACAATAAGACGTTAATTAATTTTACATCTTAATTGAACATAAAAATTACCTAACTCTTCTACGAAGCAAGCTGTTGGGATTAGAAGAGAAGTATGCTGAAATTATTTAGTTTTTATGTAGGTACTATTTTTGATAGAATAAGTCTTTGATTGTTTTTTGTAGGGATTTTTCATCTTTAATATTTCTGATGACATCCGGTAGATGTGTATGTTAAAATATTTTTTCCTCATACATGCATAGTGATTTTCAAATAAGGAGAGTTTAAATTTTGTGTTTTTGTCATGTGAGATTTATAAAACTATATAAAACCGTGTTATATTTTTCTTTTAACGCTTTTTTAATATCACTGAATTGACAAATATTGTAATTAACAATTTGTTTTTAAATATATTTAGTACGTAAATAAAAAAATTTAAATTTGAAACATGTACATTTAGTTATTGCCTCTGATTTTGTATCTTTCAGATATATAACTAATTTTTTTAATACCGCTATATAATGTTGTGACTTGTTTCGTTTTTGGTTTTTAAAGTTTTCTGTTTATCTAAGCTATGTTTATATTATTCAAAGAAAGATTGTGCCCACATTTCTGCCCGACATGTTGTTTTTGAATCATGGCCCAATGATGCGTAACATGTCTGAAATTTCGCCCAGTTGGATGGATTTTGATAAAATAACAATTTATTTTATACTTCACCATTCAAATTTTTAACTTTTCAAAAACATAATATAATAAAAACAATTTAAAAATAATTTTGAAATAACCCACCAATAATGAAGTAATTTTTGAATTTTTGTTTCAATAATTCATTAGATAGAACATACCATCTCACCATTTTTCTGCGATGGTAGGTAGTCAGGACACATTGCCACAGACTTCCGTCTCAACTCTTGCCGACTGTTGAGGCTTCTAACTGGGCAATCTTCAAGTATTTGGATCGCTGGTCATGCCGAGTCGTGCGGCCGTTCTCTGTTTCTGGTGTCATTAAATGCTGCTGATAACGTGCAAGCAATCTTTCTCCGCACAATTAAATATAAAAATCAATATTTGAAGGCGTCCCTATAAAAAGGGTCTATATAGTATATACATCTCTATAGTACATCAAGTCACAAAGAGATTTTATTGTTTTAAAATGGTGTTTTATTTTTATGATTTCAACTCAATCTTGCCGGAATTCGAACTCAAATGTTGGCTAAAGTAGAAAGGGGGTCTATCTTCATCTTTATTCATGTGGTAGTAACAAATATGACAGATGCCGACAGTTCGACGATGTCTCTGGGATTCCTTAATAACCTAAATAAACATAGGAAACGTAAAATTATTGTCTATAATTGGCAAATGAATGTTAAAAAATAAAAAAAATAATCAGAAATTCTGGTTATACTTTCAATTAGTTATTTTTTTTCTCCTGTAAAATTTTGTTTTTCATATGGACCCTTTTATAGAGACAACTTAATTTGTCCACACATAATATCATCAAAATAATCAGTGGTGCTGTCATCATAATATTGCAAGAATCTTAAAGAAGCACCTAAAGTCTCATGTAGCCTGTTTTACGATACATAAGTAATAAAAATTTAAGAAAACACACGTAAAATGATGACGTTTTCACCTACATATAAAGTAAGAATAGAAACATACGAATATAATACTTAGTTATTTATAAAACAACGTCATTCAAATAAACAATCGCATTTAATTACACTTTATTTCTCCTTTTCACACAATGCATCTAGGTACCTGTTTAATATTTGAAATGTTAAAATGCTAATCGAAAATCTTGAATCATTCAACAATAATTTCGATGATTACTTCAATACATTAAATGTTTAGCCGTGCAGAAGAGATAATTTGACAGAAATTAGGATAGTCGGATTTATTTCACGGTGCAACTGAGTGAACAAGAGTATGAAATAGACATATCAGCTATGTATCGTAAATTCTTACTAGTAAATATTTATTTAAAATTAAATTTTTATAGGATTAATTTAAAAAATTAGGCATTCAAAATTTGCATATTTAACGCATGCTTATTATACGCGTGTACATAAATCTGAACGTCTTGTCTCTTCTATTTTTCAGCCTTTAACAAATCCATTTATTGGAACCATGTGCAAATCACAAGCACCTTTTCACCTCCTCCCTTTCTCTGAGTCCCGCATTCCTTCCTCAATATAAATTAGTATTATTCTATAATATTGTATACTAGCTGGTCGTACCCGGCGTTACACGGGTTAAAAATTGAGAAAAAAATAAGTTTTTGAGGGGAAACGAAGGTTTCATTATTTTGCAGTCTCTAAAAAACATCTAGAGTGGCATGGATGGGATGTCCTGGAGGGAAATTTGGACAATGTTTACCATCAGGTCCTGAAGAAAAAACAAAATTTGGTAGAACAGCACATATTTTCATGGAAAATATATCAGGGGTGGGAGAGGGGGTAAATTTAATGTACGTTAGCCGCCGGGTCCTAAAGAATAAGTGTGCAAAATTTTATTCAGATCAATATTGAAAGGGTAGGTACCGGCGCCTTTTTTCAAATAATTTGTGTGAATTCAAATGCAACGTTGTGTCAAAATTTGAAATAAATAGTTGAAGATCTTTAGAAGATTCTGGACAATCGTACATTTACATTCTTTTTTATATAAATAAATAATAGGCGTATAAAAATAAAGTAGGTATACAAAAACATCCTATTCGAATGCAATGCTGTGCCAAAATTTCAAAGCAATCGGTGAAGAACTTTCAGAGATTAGCGATTTTGTACAAATTAACATTAACATTTTTCTTTATATAGATAAATATCATTCGTTGCAAATTTAGCATTTAACACTTTAGAACCCCGTGCAAAATAGACACCATCCCTTCCATATAAGCTTGTATTACCCATGTTTGGACGCCCAATATCCACCCGGCTATCTACACCAATAAATCTATGATGATGGAGGATAAGGTTCGACGGGAAGTCACGCCAACAGCAAACAATTACCGCTTGCTTGCTGCGATGAGGTGCACGCATTACATATGCAATAAATATTACTTATGAGAATTCTTAACTCTTAGATTAGGTCATGAAATACGTGAAATATTTAAGTAATGCCTCATCGTGAAATACTTTGTGTAAAAAGAACAAACCGTAACCTCGATCTCCTTTCACTGGTCTGCAGTGAGAGCCGATGGCATGCAGTAACAACCTATAACATTCACATTTGAACATTGTTTTTGATTAGAGTCTGCACAAAAAAAAACACTTCCTCTTTATAGAAACCTCTTTAGAACCCACGAGAAAGAGTTGTCTCAGTGCTGATATAAAAGACTGTCATTTCATTTATTGGGATTTTTTGTCAATGCAGCTTTGTTTCTATTTTACTGTGTTGTGTACATCTTGTTTTTAATTTAATTTAATTTAATTTATTTCATTTATTTTATACTGTTATTACCCTTAGACTGTATAAGTAATAGATGTAGAACAAAGGGGCAAATAAAAATACCAACTTTAAGACACGGCACAACATCACTATACATAGTTGGAATTAAATGGTGCAATATATTAACACAAAACATATTTTTAGAAAGAAACTTTTCAAAATATGAGCAGTTTAAAAAGTAGTCAAAACATTGAATTTGGACATAGATATATTGTAACATTGCGCACTATCTACATGTTTTAAATGGTTTCTGATTAAGAAAAACTTCTACTCCAATTTGGTTTATAAATACTCCGCCTATAAACCCGATCTATTGGCTCATATTATGATGCGTATAATGGAACGATTAAAATGTAAAAACATAGGTGTTATTTTTTTAAAATCATTGTACGTATATGCTGTAAAAAATAAATAAGTAAAAAACGATAAAAAAATATAACTTTTTTTATGGTCTGGCCTAATTGGAAATTTACCAGAATATCTTCCAGTGAATTAATCCTGCTAAAAAATTGTAGTTAAAATATTTAATGATTTAGACATCTTGAATATATCGTCGTGAAATATATATAATTTTATTGTACGCTAGTTCACAATACGTCATATTACACCCGTCCTACGGCAAGATTGATAATATCAGTGTTGGCGAAATTAGACAAAAAGCGCAAGGAAGTAAGATTAAGAGCCGTGGAGAGAAAAGGGAAACCTATACAACAATGGACCCAGATCGGCAGAAAAATACATTAAAAGATGAAAGGGTACCTTACACATAATGACTTTAAATCCACAATAATAAAACTTTTGTAGCTTTAAAATCAGGATTAACTCAGCACGCCCGTTTAAGGGGGGGCAAAAGGCTACAAAGGGCAGCTTGATCTGCAGCTTTTTGCCCTCCCTTAAACGGCTTTCACTTAAGCTTTCACTTTGAATAAAAAAAATATTTTCATGAAAAATTCGCGAAGGTGAATACCCAAACGTTATTAGCAAAAAATATTTTGTGACTGTTAATGATCTTTCAGGGTCTTTTCAGATCTTTTCATTCATGTCATGTCATGTCAGACATATTAAACTTAATATTTTATAATGTTTATATTATCACGTGTCGTGGCTACGAGGGGACAAATGAAAACACTGGAAATGAAGTTACGATTCATTAATTAGTAATTAAGTATTTTAGTAAATTGACAAAGTCACTTAATACAAATTAAACTTAACGCTATTCTTTAAATTACACTTTTTCGCAAAACATTACTCGTAAATATCACTGGAACACTTTATTTCACATCCACTAAAACATTCCATCCAATTCTCGCCCGATTGTTTCGCTTCGACTATTTATTTATTTATCTTAATAATTTAGTTCCACACATAATATTGTATGGGCTAATATATGATTTCACTGAGACATATTGCGTTCCATCTAATCATTTAAAAGTTTTTATAATAAAATTTTTGCACTATTTCACGACTGGCCACCCTGGCCGACTTCGCACCGAACAAACTGTGAAAACATGACTCTTCTCGCGCCGCGACGTAATTCCGGTATTTATACCCAAACGCTGGTATTTTTTAATTTAATAGATTATTCTAGTGTTTAGGGGAAGATTCTCTGCTTTAGAAGGTCGGCTTTTCTGATCATTTGTAGTTTTGCGAGGGTTGTAAATAATTATAGACCGTTCTAGATCCTACGATAGTGTTGTAAAATATTATAAGGGATTCCGATAGTGTGCTAGTCTTTCTGCTTGCCATTCCGTGACAATGTTATTAAAATATATAGTTGATATAGCACTTGCAAATATATACAAACAAATATATATAATAACTCTCAAGATACAGAAATAGCTATAATGCTTATTTGAGAATACGGACAAATATAAGCTTATTTATTATTTACATACATGAGAATTTGTATTTGGAAATGCAAGCATTATTTAAAGAACAAAATGTTTAAACACTGCTCTTTTTATTTGGAAGGCAGGTATTAAATTTAGATAACGTTTTTGAGCCATAAATTATTTTGTACCTTTACGGGTGAAATCATTTCAAAATCGATCAGTTCTCGAGTCGGTGTAGAAGTCGACAGGAAATGATTATTTAATAGGAGCCGCTAAGGCGTATGAAAAGGAAATAATTTTGTTTTTGCTTTGCCAATTGCTACGTGCTTCGATAACACTCCCTCAGGCGTGTGCAAACAACACCGCAGACCCCGCGTTATTAAACATATTTCTTCTTAACCCGAGAAAGAAAATTCAGCGGACGGGAAAATATTTGAGTGTAAAGATTTATGGTTAAAACAAGAGATTTATAGTTAACTGAATTCAGTTGAAATAAAGTAATTGAGAAACATGTTGGGGAACCTTTTTACACATTTCAGAAAAATACCGCCCATTCCGTAAATGCTTAATGGGCCAAGAAAGCCATTAAAAGTAAGAGCAAGAAAATTTATTTCGTTCCACGACAAATGAACGTTCGGAAAATTAAAAGAAATCTTGTTATATTAATTTACTTTTATAATTACGCCCGTAAATAATATTTATATCACACCTATCCATAATTCACATTATTCTATTAACCGTGAGATAAAAAAACATATATTTAAGATAATTTATCTTAAATAAATCGCAAAATAATATATTATTTTAATAGAATTATAATTTAACTAGCGTAAAGATATTCTAATTATAAGTAATATTTTGTCACGTGATCGTATCTGTGGCAGGCAAATGAAATAATAAAAACAATTAAAATCTTTATTTTTTACACAAATCACTGGACACGAATTTGACCGAAGCACTGTTCTTCACAACTTCACACTAATTGTCGCTAGAATATTTCACACAGCTTCGCATTAATTTACGTCAATTCGTGCGAAAGTGGTCGCACTTATTTCCAAACGCCTGTTAAATATTTATCTTAATTTATTGTCGCAGGTTTCTATGGCATCCCGCTTTTTTAAATAACTAACTCGCACGCGCTCACATCTCTTTTATACAAAAATGTTGCTTCGCGAATGTTAGTTTTGTTTCTCCATATTTCTAGTGATTACGAGAATAGTCCAGTTGATTCTAGATTCATGTGGTCCGCACATCCCAATACTGTTCTCAACCATTTACATATTTTATTTATCTGAGTATCCCATTTGAAGTAAGAATGATAGTACGTTGTTTACTCTCAAACAGTCTTCAAGGACTTAAAAATAGCTTTATGACAGGCACCAAGGATCAACAACGCCACACAACTCGGTTCTAAAGTGGACGGCAGCCATTTGCTTGTACCAAAGCTTTGCTCGCCTGGCGTATCTAGCGAATAGCCGCAGCTCGTTACCTACACCTGCGGCCAAGATGTTTGAATTATGTGGTTTTAGAATAATGAAATTAAGTACCTCTGTTCTTACTTGCCTGCCTCATCTTGAATCCTGTATTTAAATAGTTTTTTTTATCATTAAGATCAAAAACTGGCCCATGTTTGTATGAGTGCGAGCTAATACACAATGGTATTATATGTGGGGTGTAAAAGCTAAGCCACAATACCCAAAAAAATGCAATGCAGTCATCGAAGATTACTAATTAATAATGTAATGAATTCGAAATTTTATGGGAAACATGGCCTATAAATTCAAAGGAAACATGATTTTGGGAGACATAGTTACACAAAATCTAGGATTCAGCACATTTTCAATTAGTAATCCTCTGTGACTGCATTCAAAATACTTTTTAATTTTTTGGATAAGGCTGCCCTAGCTTTTATACCCCGCATGTACCAGAACCACTTTAATACAATTAATTCAGAATTATTCAATAACCGTTTCTTTCTTTTCGTTAATCTGCAACTCTGTGATAGAAATTTTATTCTTAATTAGGTCGCCACGTTAAATGTCGAAGAGAACGGGAATATCTAAATTTGGTAGAACTTAAATGATACTTAGTGATGCTTTACTTACAATATTACAAGGAATAACACTTAATGAATTATTTGATTTAAATAAATCATTAGAAGGCTACAGAACACGTGGAATGGAAACCCTTACCCCGAAGCACTTTAAATTCACATTAATTTGTTTCAGTCACGTGGAAAATAATTACTTCTAGATTTAACTAAAAATGTATTTTCCTGTACTAAACTGATTTCATTAAAGGTGATTGTAATTCAAATAAAATAGTTAAAATAATTAAATGCGTTAAATTATTATTTATTTCATGTGTTATTTCAGTTAGTTCAAAATATTTAATCTATAATCAACTCAATTATTATTATTTTAGTTATTTAAATATTTTCAAGTAGAGTAAACAGTTCTATAAATGAATAAACAAAACTCTCTTCAATAAACAATAAAGCGTAAGCCTTCCTCGTAGTCGGTTTTCAACCAACCACGGCAAGTATAGCTTCTAATACATTCTAGTACATTCTGCGTATTATATACAATTGTATCAGTGCATTTAAAAGTTTAAAGGTGTTAAACGTTTATTCTACTATTTGAAAAATAACCACTAAGATGTTAGGGATTCATGAGAAAAATTGATATTGACGAAATTGTGACATACGTATTTATATCTTACTATCTGATCATAGAAGAGGTTCTTAAATTAATATTCTTTATTAATATTAATTAATATTTATGATAAAATAATTCTTAAATATACAGACAAGTATTTCCAGATCGCAACAATATTCGGTGATGTCTGACGCCCGCTCTTCGAATTGCGATTGTTTAACTATTTATTTGCTACAAATCTTATAAACCAGAAGAATTGGCACAGTATAACATGCTCAAAAAGATGCTGAAAATCGGTACATGGAAAGTTGCAAGTTTAACCAGGAGAGCAAGGATCCAGGCTACCGAGATGAGTTTTCTGAGAAAAGTGCACTGGCTAAAGGATGAAAGCAGAAGGCAATTGAAAGGCATCATCTAAGGGGGGTAGCGAGAGTCATACTGATGGACAGAGTGAGAAGTGCTGACATAAGGCACACACTCTGCAATGAGCCCCTACTCCTACACATAGAAAAATCACAAATGAGGTGGCTTGGACATGTGCTAAGAATGCCAGAGGAACGAATACAAAAAATAATCCTCCTGGTAACCCCGGAAGGAAGACGGCTGGTGGGTCACCCCAGATTAAGCTAGGAGAAGCAACAAAAAATGTGTATGAAAACTAATACTTATTTATTGTTAGACATATTTTCCAAGGTTTATATACAATCGTACAAATGTAGAATATTAATACTTATTTATAGTTAAACATATTTTCCAAGGTTTCCAAAAATATACATGCCATAAATTTCGTGTCCATAATACGATTATCAAAGCAGTAATGACATATGGAGCGGAGTCATGGACAATGAACCTAAAGAACAAAGGAGGTACTTTTGGTTTGAAAATATTAAAAAAAGTATTAAGGATAATACTGAGACCTAGACCGGTGTTGCCATAGGTACCTACGTATAACCACAGAAGCAATGCAGAAATTTGATCTTTTT
Organism: Agrypnia vestita; assembly: GCA_016648135.1. NCBI lineage: Eukaryota > Metazoa > Arthropoda > Insecta > Trichoptera > Phryganeidae > Agrypnia > Agrypnia vestita. The sequence goes on along the minus strand of JADDOH010013607.1, from coordinate 50,385 downwards.
CGCAACAAACGATAACCAGCATCATCAGATCTAGCACATAGTTTGTATGTCTGGCAAGCAGCGACAAAGCCATTAAAATAGTATATGAGGCTAAACCAATGGGCTGACCCAGACGGCGCATCATGAAAAGTGCACTGGCTAAGGGATGGAAGCAGAAGGCAATGGATCGAAAGAAGTGGATAGGCATCATTCAGGATGTTGGGACTCTAAAGAGTTATACGGCCATCAGAAGTAAATAAACAATATTGATATATAAAAGGCGAATAAGTACACTGGTGCCATATATTTTTCCATTGCGGAAACGTGGATTTTAAAAGAATTTATGACCATGACTATAAATCTATTTGTTGAAAAAAACGAAGCTCATGCATCTGCAGAATCTACATACTTAACTATTCGACATTTTATTAGAAACGATCCAGATGACAGGGAGAAATAATTGGTAATTAAATGTGTACAAGTAAGAAGGTCGAGGACTGACACGAGGTTTTCTGTCCATCTCAGTTTTTTGTTGCCATCAGAATTTTCCTGCAGTCTCATCATTGCCAGGTGCAAGTTTGGCATTCATCCATCATGTCTTTTTCCTGGTTTTAACATTTTATCTTTTCCTAGCTGATAGCCAATTTCTTCAAATAAGATTACTTAAAATATTTTTTTAATACTTATAGCTTTAACTTTGTGATTAGACATAATTATTAATTTGAGAAAACTATATGGTTTATACAGAGTTCGATAGTTTTCTCAAATTAATAATTATGTTTAACCACAAAGTTAAAGCTATTCAAATTAATAACTTAAAATAATATACTTCTTCAAAAATAGCAAAATGCTTTTGTGGTAACATTATTAATATAATTAATAAATATATCTATTAATTATAAAATAATTTACTTTTATACAATAGGTGTAACGGCTTGGGTTGAAAGGTATTTGTTAATTATACCCGTATCTCAGTTACCACTGAGAATATTTGTTTTAAAACAACTGTATTTTCACCTAAACATTTGTACGTCAGATTTTTTTAACTAAATTTAGAACCGACATGTATACATTCTGAAGCACCCTCAATATTTATTTCAGCTTATTGTACGGTTTTCTTTAATTCTGACCGTAAAAATTGAAAAGAAGATCACTGACCAGTTTTAATGAAATTTTTATTTTTCTACGGAGATTAATTTGACGAATTCCGAGCAATTTCGTTTAACTTTAATATAATTCTTATTTCTTTTAAAACGTCAACGCAATCGTACCCGGGGCATAACCCCGGCATTTCTTTTTCAGAAATTATATCAAACAAAGTCTAAAGCTTAAAAAAATAATATATCAGTGTGTTTCTTTTTGTATAATTTTATGTATCGCAAATCCCATGAAAATGTTTTGGTTAAAATTTTCAGAGCTCCGTTTTTATTTATTACCTATTTTGTATTTTATTTCTAATGAGAAACCAACAGAATACTAGATACGGTACATTAAAAATAATACCTCCTCCTGCTCTAACAACATGCATATGTATCAATACAGTGCACTCATGTATGATAAATAATTTATGATGAATCATGCTTTATTTTGAAACCGTGAACGAAATGTGATTCTTTAAGCCTCTTGTACCTTTTCAACAGGATCTTTTGCACATGATTTTCTGCAGTAAAAATGGTATTTGCAAATCCTTTATTTCGATTCCGTACATAAATGTACCAATTCATTATTTATCAATAAAAATAAATATTATTAGGACAATTAATAATTCCATATTGACCTTTAAAAATGTTTTCGTTCTCCTGCAAATGTTTCTTCAGATAATTTTCTACGGGTTGTGTAATACATCTAGTGCTCATATAGATATATAAAAGATAATGATTGAATTTTTAATTTATTATCAAAAACGAATAAAAGACCAGCTTTGTAGTTCATACTTTTTATCATGCTTATATTAATTAGCTTCACCTGTTTATCTGAAGTTATCTGTCAAACAGAATGATTTAATAGATATTTCACTTACTTCCTAACGTCCAATCGAGCTGATATTTTGCACACAAACATATTCTTGATGACAATACACGAATCAATCATATATCAGATTCATAAAATATTGATCATATTTAAAACTAATAGCATAAATTTATCTTTTCAATAAAGGTTTACCACAGCCATTACCACTATTTTGATCTATTTCATTTTAATGTTCTATACCTCTCAAAAAATCATGCTTTAATGTATTATTGAAGTAGTATTTTAATTATGAGTTGATGCTATGGTTTACCTCCATGCATCGTGCACAAAATCTTCACGCTTCGTTGTAAAATATCACTCGTGCGGAAGAATCGATAGCTAATGCATGTGCTGCGGAGCATTCCGCGACCCGCAGCTTGCACACAAATGTATTTGAAATGTACCAGCTGATCATAACCAACACTTTCATCTACGTTCCACGTCATCAATTACGGATTCTCAACTAATAAACCGAATTACATGTTGAAATGATAACACTTCAAAATGAATAAATGAAATCACTAAAATAATTTAAAGTTTAATTTATTACCCAAAACACACTGAATACGAGTTGAATTGAAGTACCGTTCTTAATTTTAATGTCCAAAATACATTTATTATTGCATTTATTATTGTTCATTAATTTGCACTAAGTAACGGTGTTTCTATTGCTTTGATCACGTTCTAGTAAACTCAATTCAATGTTTGCACGAAAAAAACTTCTTGCCCCGGTAAGAACTTCCTTTATTCACTATCGTTGGAATGTACGCTGGTCACACTGCGCTCTTTCTATTGGGTGTATCGCATGAGTTAATCTACACGAATTACTGATCACACTGGTTCTATCGCTGGAATGTCGCACAGGTTATCGTCACGAATGACTGACCCTAGTTCTGCCACCAACAGAACTGAGGTGTTCTAGATCCTCCGAGACTCTTATGGAACTTTCCAGATGTTACGAGAGACTTGCAGATGATTCCAGAATGGTGTGCGTACATAATGTTATGAAATCATCGAGAGAATTCGTATTGTTGTCAGTATTCGAAAGGTTCACCATTTCGTTACAATATATTAATTTAATCGAGGTTCATTATAGATGTTTCACAGAGACGGACCTTTGCTCCCAAATACTTCTATACCTTCTTTCGCATAAATATATAAATAGTTTCGTCTCTGTGAGACATCTAGAATACATATATCTTGATTAATGATGATCCCTCTGGGGAAAAATTCAGTAGAGTGTTCTTGAAAAACTTAAATATACTCAAAATTTTCTTAATAAATATTAATTTTTTCACTTTTTGTATACAGTGGAGGGTTAATTGTCAGTTGGTTACTTTATACAACCAATCACAAAATTAAATCAAACAATTGAAACATATTTCTGGTATGCAATGTTATAGTGACAAACCTAGCTCCATAATAAAGAGACGAGGAAAAGATGAATGGGGATCTTAAGATAATTGATGTAATTAAGGTAATTAGGTAAAGATAATCTTAAGATGGATTAAGATCACTCATAGGTAGAGAGCTACTAATTCTCTATAAACTTGAGTGCAGTTATAATAGTGTTCGTTTATCAAAATTATCCTTAACCAAGATCGTTACGAAACTCTACAAAGATGACGTCGACTCTCTCATTAGTAAAATTAAAAATGGTAATTTATTCAATCTGCAATGCAATCAAACGTGCTAAATCGGTGGTGGAAATCAGAAGGTGGTTGATATAGTCTATCTATGAACAAATGTATGAATTGGTGTATATCATGAGAAATTGATGTGTATAATATTATTATTTGTAATATTCAAAAATGAAGTGTAATAATATTGTAATATTGATTATGATGTAATAATATTGTAATATTAATTATAAAAATGAATCCTGCAGACAAACATCTCTTTAAGACTTTTGTGGGGCTAGTGATGTTAAAAAAAAATTGTATGGAAAATAAATAGTTAAAAAAAATTTTTTTCATTATTAAATTGATTTTAATATTCGATTTTACTATCCCATGGTAATAAAGTGGATTCACTTTGTGCTACCTATTATGTTTTGATGTCACAAGAGGACATTATCATCATAAATGATGGCAATTTGCATGGCTGGACGGCAGCTAAGAATGTAATATTGTTGTCCAAGGAAGGCTTTCAATTTTAAATGATGGAGAATTAGTCATCACAGAGACGTCAACGCATTGAAAATTGTATATTTTATTCTGATGTAGAAATATACATGTTTGATAGTACATTGTGTGTAAATCCCCAGTCGGTATTTTAAGTGTTATTCTAAGATTTCCCGCACATTACTAATTAATAGTACTTCACAAAAAAATGTGTTTGACTTCTAAAGCGAATTGATTACGAAACATATAAAAGAGAATAAATTTAAAAATTAACTTCTGAACCGTTTGATCTTATATTATAATTTTTTTAAATAGAGATGCAAACAAGGAATACGTGTCACATCAATATTTTTATTATTTTCAAACTAAGCTAAACGTTTGTGCTATGGACTAACTTGCTGTTCTGGAGTGAGGTTCGAGTACGCGACCTTTGGATCACGAAGCGAAAGTCCTAACCTTAACAAGACCAACAAGTTACTATTGTTAGTTATATTATAATAATTATGTTCTACTGACGGCTACATCTCTAATGAAACATACCATGTCTCTCATTCCATCTTGGAAGATGAAAAAGATTTAGCTTAGAAAAGCGCAGATAGCGCGTCAGATGTCGCCTTATGCCTCATAACATAATATCGCTAGATATCGCACTTAAACACTTTCAAATCAAATGAGAGACTTAAATCTTAACTTGTGGTGGCGGCCAGCATAGTGTTATTTGCGACCATCTACAAATTATTATCGCATTTTATTTTCGCTCTTGTTCTTCTTATTCTTCTTCGTTTTTTTTTCTTTCTTCTTCTTCTTTTTAAACGTGACATTTACCATCTGGAAATATTTTAAAACTTAAAAACACTTCTCGTTTGATGTTCGTAAGATTACTGCCACTCCGACTGCTGGAGATTTCTTGTTCTCTGTGATATTACAGACCGCAGGTTTCCGCAAACGCCTCCTCCCTCCCCGGCGACCCCGCGCCCCCTCCCGCGGAACAAATGAACGCCACCGCCCGCCATATTGATTGCGAAGGCTCAACATCACGCGGGGTTCATTTTTTCCTCCCTTCCTGTGATTGCGTTCACGGGTATCATTGTTGGTTTCACACTAAGCTCCCCTTTCGGAATATTGGACTATCAGCTCTATAGGAATTGGTGTTTTGCGGAAATTTATGTTTGTTGGCATTTTTGGGTTGAGCGTGTTGAATTTGTCGGTAAATATTTGCAATCCTGGACTGGCTTTACATTTTTTTCGCATAAGAATTTCGGTTAGAATATTTTTGTCTTTAAAAAATGTCTAAACAGTAATTCTTAATTTTTTTATCACTTAAACTAAGCTAAATATTTTTCAGATGGTACACTATTAAAAATGGTCATGAAAATAGCATGTGATACTTATATATATGATATCCTCACTTTTATTTTCGCTTTAATTGAACCGGAGGTGCTTCCAAAATCTATTTAAAATTAAAAATATTTTAGAGGATACCATGTACTGATCTTGCTATATCTGAGTTGTTAAGCTGTTTATCTTGCTTGCCCTAATAAAATGCACTGGAAGTTTTTCTTGGTCGCAGTGTTTATTATGCTGATTTTTTACATATTTAGTACATATTTTTAAATATTTATAATTAATTATTTATACATTTGTAATTACTAATTTAAACACTAAATCGAATTAAAAACACATTTTATATTACTAAGGTAAGGTAAGGTAATTACTGTTTAACTAAGGTAAGAAGCAAATAGCATAAAATACTTACTCGTATATACAATACAGGGTCATCTGTAAAACATTAATAACCTCACAGGACTGTATTCTTGCCTGATTATGAGTCGAAAATGTTCAAGCTATTATGACCTAATATCAACAGTTACGGAGATATGCGACATCAAAGTTTACATTTTTTTTTTCAATATTTCTGACTTATTTTTTGTAAAACGCTGGATTATCATTACAGTAACTTATATCGCTTACTAAAAATTCATTCGTTTCAATACAAGTTAAATAAAATGATAAAAACCCTGAAAATTTTCCAATTGGAATGTTTTCCAATTGGAATTCGAAGGTTTTTATTTTTTTATTTGACTTGTACTAAAGGGAATGAATTTTTCATTTTTGATATAAGTTACTGTAATGATAGTCCAACGTTTTATAAAATATAAGTTTATTAAAATATAAGTCAGAAATATTGAAAAAAAAATGCAAATTTAGATGTCGCATATCTCCATAACTATTGATGTTAGGTTAGGTTTCATGTGAATTCAGGTGAACATTTTCGACTCATAATCAAGGCAGGAATATAGTCCTGCGAGGTTATTAATGTTTTCCAAATAACCCTATATAATAGCAGTAATGATACTTATATAAAAGTAATAAAACCGACGTATATAGCAATAATGCCTATATATTTAATATAATTTTATATATAATAAACTGCTGTTTCCACATGTCTTCTTCGCATGTTAACGATTAATTTTTTCGCCTGTCATGAGGGAGAACGGGGTTCTGGCCTTCGGTAGGGAGATTTTTTTATTATGTGGGAGAAAACTATACGGATTTCCTAGAGCAACCGTGATACTCCTCAGCCCCGTATATTTCTGCTTAAAACATAAGTCTTTTTTTAAGTTAAAAATGTTACAGATAAATTATTTGTCAAAAATAATTTTTAAAAACCTGTTTAAAAATTCTCATTTATATATATTACATATAATATTAATCAAAAATTTAAAAAAAAATCAATTAAATATTTCCTGGAGCGGCAAAATTTCAATATATTTTTAAATATTTTTATATTTGGTAGGCAATACTATTAGATTAACACACCGTAAATAATATTTAACAAATATTTTTTTACATGCTTTTATTTAACTCTATTTATCTGTTTGTTGTGGTGGAATCTTGTCATTGATTTTTTTAACAACTTCCCCTCCTCTGAAACGTTCAACATTTACGTAAAGTAGGTGACTATACATTATTGAATCATTTTTGACACAACTTGATCATTACTGATCAAAAAATCATTATTATCCATATTAGTATGAAAAAATATTCCGATTTCAAATTTATTAATTTTAGTCAAAATATAAAAATGTTCAATTCGATAAATTAGGGTTTTGTTGAATTTAGATTTTTAATATCTCAGGGTAACTTTGGTTTTGGAAAAAACTGTCTGACAAAAATAAAGTTCAACATAATTATGCCACGGTTTCAAAGAGTGTTGATGCGAAGTATACGCAGTATTTTCTGCAATAGCCTCTCACAGTCATGTACCATTTCTTCAACTTCTCGTGGTAAAACTGTTAACTAACTAACTAACTAACTTACCATCACGCCATTTCCCCGTGGAGGTAGGCAGAGAATTTTTTATTTACTTATAAATAAATTAAACTCGAGATGCAATAAAAAAATAATAAAAAATCTATTTACATTCGACTGTGCGACAATGCCTTCTCATTAAGGTTTAAAGCTCTTTAAAAAGTGTATTGAGAATTCGAATACATCGTTAAACCGTGAGAATTTGAGCATTTCTGAATAAATTTTAGTATCATCAACTTTTTCTCCCTTTTTAAAAAAGTTATTGATTTTCATTCATCGTGATTCTATTTCATTTTTATGTTGATTACTTTTCCATCAATGGTGGACTTCTGCTGCCACATATACATATGAGTAGCTGCGTATCAAAACCTACCCAACGACCATTTTCGTTTTTTTTTAGATTTGAATTTCAATATATTCTCTAAGCTCAATCCTTCTTTTATAATATTAGTTTACTATCATTACATGTGCCAATCTGAAGTTATTACTATTAAAAAATCAACTTGAGTTTCAAAACCTACCTAAAACCAAATTAACTGCCTTTCATAATCGACTTGCCAAAAAAATAGTTCATGGCTTTTGGTAGGTTTTGATACGCAACGCCTCATATATGTAAATAATAATTTAATTTTTTTTATAAATTACATTATGTACAATTACGTCTCACATACTATGGCCAATATAAATAAAAAATGGATTAAATTATCCAGACATCACCTGGCATGTAATTTTTAAAAAAATGGTATATATGGGATATGAGGGGTAAGATGTATCATTTACACAAGACAAAATTTATTCTTAATAAGTCCCATGGTTTATAAACCTTTTTTCCTCTTAAAATTTCGAAACTGGTATGACATTTCGTTTTTATGAAAATGTTCCAGGTATGTATGAATTCAGAAGGTAACTAAATATTTTTCAGAAACATACATATTTTCTTTATATATCAATCTAATTGATTCATCTTATTTGATTTATACGGGGTATCTTATAGCTAGAAACAAAAAATTTACAGGTGGACTTCTGCCATGATAATGAGTCTAAAATGTTCAAATAATCATAGCCTAATAATATCAACAGTTAATGTGATATGCAATGCCAAAATTTGATTTTTTTTTCAATATTTCTAACTTTTTTTTTTAAATCCAACTATTATTACAGAAACTTATATTGTTTATTAAAAATACATCGATTACGATCTAAAATATCTCATGTTGTATAATAACTTTACTAAATTCTCTATAACGTTCTCTATAATGGTATTTTTTTTTGCTTTGTAATATTGTGAAGACATTGCACCTTTTTAAACACGAATAATAATTTATTTTTTATGTAGGTTTTAATATGTCTTTCAGTGATAAAAAAATATACTTTATTGTTTGATAAACATTTTTCTTTGATGTTATAATTTTACAACATAGTTTTATCTACTCAAAACCAACCATATTAATGAATACATATTTTCTAAATGATTAATTCAATTTGTTACTAATATTTCATACTATAATAAAGCAGTTATACCATAACAATAACACTAGGATTAATCTTAAAAAATCCATTAAAAAAAAAAAATCATGTTTAAAAGTTAATATCGAGGGTCCTCAGCCAAAAGAGCGTTACTGCTTATTTCGAACTTTACAGAAGAGCGAAAGAAAGTTCTTTCAATCTGATTTTGTTAATATTTATTTTATTATTAAACGATTTGTTTACCCAAAAGAAATATGTAAATCGTTTAGTAATAAAAAAAATAATCGACAAAACCAGATTGACACCATTTTATTTTTCTCTCCTGTATAGTTCGAAATAATCACTAACGTCCTTTTGGCGACCCTTGACATGTAAACCTACATGTTTTTCTATTGGTTCAGACACTCGCCTAGCGATTCAGAGGTCTGTGGTTCAAGCCTCATCCTAAAAGAACAGCAAAATATTTACCTAGTCTCACAACGCAATCGCTTAGCTTAGTTTTAAAATATAACAATATTGTTTTGATATATATTTCATATTCGCACCTCTACATAAAAAAATTTAGTAATGTCAAAATCAATGGATATTAAATCGTCTTCTCGAATATTTTCTGTGGTCCTTTGGATTCTATGTTATCCAAGATGCTGAATAGCGTATGTGTGTCACGATTACGGCAGGCATTTAATTACAACCCCCTCGAGTTCGTCTCCGCGCCAGGGGCGGACTGCCCATCCCTGTAATGTGAGAGGCACGTGGGCCAACTCTTAGAAAGAGTTTTCCCAAATCAGAATTCATTTTGGTTAAACGTTACCTCAGTATTATAGCGTGACCAGAATATGACTAAACTAATTTCAGAATGACACTTAATATATATATATATATATATATATATATATATATATATATATATATATATATATATATATATATATATATATATTGTGTGTGTGTTTTTATTTTTTTTTTTTTTTTAAAAAATAAATATGTTACAGTGACAGTGAATATTACATTTTTTAATACGTGTTTAACTGTCCCCAGAAAAGTTAAAACTTGCATTTGTGGACAGGAGTACATGATGCATAATATTAGAGCATGAATGATAACTAAGGTCAATAAATGGAACAGTGTACAGAAATATCAACATCATTTTGCACTGTTGCAATTAAATAAGTTTTTTATTTGCACTTGGTTATTTACTAACTTTACTACCAAGCTTTGCTAGGATTCGGATTCTTATACAATTTCGTTTTCCCTCATACCTTTAAAAAATACAAAAAAATTAAAAATAAGATGCTTGCAAGGAAGAAAAAGGTGGAAACAGTTCAAATAAACTCAAATTTGTTTTTCAAATCGAGTTTCAGAATTCAAATACATTTTCACGATGTGTAAATTAAAAACACTGTATTTTTTTCAAAATTATTAATCTTTTTAATTATCAAAAAATATATGTTTTTTTGGGTGTAAATTTTAAATTGAAAAGAAAATATTTAAATATACAAACAGTTTTTGTGAGCTTAAAACAGTCGCCTGTGTAAATTTATACAGACATTATTATATGAGATTTATGCCAGAGCGCACCGTCCGACTGCTGCTGTTTCGTACAAACATATTTTGGTCAATAACTGTGTATAAACATATTTCCTTGAGTAAAAAGATAATACCTTTAAAATACAGTGATTTATTTTTATTATTATAAACAATGAATTAACAAATGTATTTTTTAGTTATTAAAAATACAATTTCCTCTGCAAAATTAATATTTAGATTTCAAAGAAGAAAATATATTCAAATATCTTTATATAAACTTGTATTTTTATTTTCTAATCCTATTATAAATGCTTTTTTGATTATCAAAATGCAACATAATGAAGTTAGGACCAAAGGTAATACTACCATGTAGCAAAAATGCGAGACCATCTGAAATATGTAAGTATATAAATATTATAATTTCATTTGAATTAACGGCTAAAAAAAACAAATAACACAGCTTGAGAAAGGTTCGAACTTCGGACGAGCGGACGGCAACGCGGCAACTAAACGACCTAGCCACCACCGCTTCTCCATGGCCCGTCAAAAATAAACTATATTTAATAGAGCTTATCTAAGACGCGAACCATCAATTTACGCCTGCTGCGTTTGATGTATGACACGCTTTTTATTACGTATAATAATTAAGTAAACAATACTAAATTATGTTCCGTGATTTTTCACGGCTAGTAACTTATTAATAACGACATAATAATCAACCATGATCAGGGCAGATTTTTACTGCTTAATATTTTGAGCGTCATTAATATATCATTTTGTCTTTATTTTATCACGATTATTATATTGAATTATATTAAATTTATTATGCAGAATTCATTAATAATGAGAAAAATTGCATACTCATCTCAAACGGTAGCAAGAAGATCAAGAAGGTGGATTCATATCACGAGTTCCTCAAGGTAGGTCATAAAACAGAACCTCCTCACACACCCTTCCAACAATATTTTCACGCCTAAGGTTCGGTTGTGATGTGTGGGAGATCATCAGTAGCCAGGGAATTGGGGTGGATATAATGGCGCCACTGATGATACCTATTGCCTCGATTAATTTATTTGAAAGTAACACACAGCCTGTTGGACTTATCGTAGGGCTGTTTTGAAATTTTTATAGTTCTCGGGTTTTGGTGACCATTCAGAATAATTTTATGACGCACGTGCTCGCTCTGGTTCCACAACAAATAATGTGAAGGGTCCAACGTATTTTACAATAAACCCATGTACTTAAGGCACAACAATGAATAAAGCCTTGCTTAGAATTTCAAGTATGTATATTGGTTAAAATATTATTTGACCATGTTTGAATGCTGGATTCGGTGAAACGGTCTACATAAAAACGTATTACGATATTGTAGTTTTCTTTTCACTAGAAAAATAAAAAATATTAATTTAAAGTACATCAGAGATTTCTTCCAACAAATTTTATTACAATTTCTATTTGAGTTTACATTCTCATAGTCCAAAGAGCATAACAGAGGTTTCTCATAACGGGATTTCCGATCTATGTAGATTTCTCGAGTCTTTGAATTTTTGTGATCTGTTCTGCTACAGTTTTTTCGCCTCATGGAGTATTGGAGTATTAAAAATTAAAATATATAAATAATAATTAATTTTGATTTAACGTTTAATTCAGATAGTCAATCAATAATTATTTTATCAGACCGCGCCTATTGTTTATTAAAATTTATGAAGACGAGGTGCTGTAGGTCAGCAGCCGAGAATTATTGTAAGACTCATGCTAAAATATACATTTTACTCTCATTTAAACTACCATTGGCTCAATAAAAAAGAAGAAGAGAGATGAGAACAGTATAAGATGATTATATCAATGCTCTCAGCGGTTGACCTATACCAATGGTTGATTTCAGACCATGTGCAAATGCGGCACGCGCAGAGATTGCGCTTTCTATATATAATTCACAAGTATGTAGGTGCATTGTTTTAATCGTTCCCTTCATCAGGATAAAACGTTGTATCCTGATGAAAGGACCATTGGCCCCGAAACACGTTGAAATTTCAAAAAATCAGAGATTAAAACAAAGTGTATTCTCGTTGATATAAATAATATTCGGTAGCACAAAGTAATTTTGCAGTTGTTGAAGAAGTAAAATCTTTTAAATTAAAAAAACAGACAAAAAAATTGTTATGTCAATCTCCAATTAAGAGCGTCTAAAAAGATATGCACAGTAAAATTGACATAATTTTAAAAATTTAAATAAGAATTTAAAAAACACTGAAAACCGACAATTAAAGAACGTAGAATGTTGAGAATTTTGGCAAGTACATAAAAACAAGTTGCCAAAAAAATTGATTGCCCATATTTTGTAATGTTTAGTTTAAAGATTACCCTTAAGAAGGAACGTTGAATCCGTAAACAGGTGATGTTACCAAAAATATCGTGGTGTAAACCAAACGAATTGTGTTGACCATTTCTACAAGTACCTTTTTTAACGTTTAAGGAGACCTAACCTATCAATTTCAAATGTATCGCGTAAAAGATATAAATCTCATCTCTATCAGCAATATACAAAAAATAAATTAATATCGTCAACGATAGCTGCCTTTGCTTTTATACCTATCATAATATGATCTGAGAGTGTGCTACATTTCAACAACATAAATTTTAATTTCACGTTTAAAAATAAATTTTAGCAGTACCTTTTTACAGAAGCGAAAATTTCTCATTATTTGAATGGGTGACATATAAAACCTTAAAAAACATTAAATCACTTTATTTCCACAACAATCCATATCTGTCTGTTCGCTTTCGCCTTTAAATCCCGCACCAAATCCCCTCTCTAAGTAAAACAGAACCCCGAGACCAAAAGGTGTGTTATTTATCTTTGAAAATTAAAGCGCCTAAGGTCAATAAAAGTCACTTTTAATCTTCTTCGTAGTAGTTATTAGCTAAAAGCCTAGATTATTGGCGACCCTTTCTTTGGCGTTCTTAATTAAAAGTTAGACTTTCACTTTTGGCAGAAAGTAGATCACTACCTGGAATCGAAAAGAAACAAAAAATTTGATTAATTATTTAATCGGTAACCTTTAAACAGTTATTATATACTTTTTTATTACACTTTATGAGACAACTTTTAATGTACCTAATAGTTTGCAAAAGCCCTAAAAGGCGTTAGTAATTATATATATAAATAAATAAAAAATAAAAAATTGCCATGGAAGCAAATTTTCGGAATTCGTAGACATTTTTCGTTGTAGGAGCATACCCGAATTAAAGATAGAAAAAAATACATAGAATATACCAATAGCATTAATTTCAGTTTAATGGACTGTGTTTTGTTCCCCATGAATTACATATATTTATTTATTTTAAAGAGTTCTAATTATTGTTCATTCCCTTTTAAATATGTTTCGTTTTCATCTTTTATATTTATTTTTTTGGTTTATTTTATCTTCTTATCTTATTTATCTGGTATATTGGTTTAATTATCTTTATTTTACTCTATTATTATTATTATTATTATATATATATTATATATATTATATATATGTATGTGTGTGTGTGTGTGTGTGTTCATTTATATTATTAAGTTTTTAATATTTACTGTAAAACGTGTTTTATGTAGGGTATATAAAAATCCCTTTAATTTTCTGTACTGCTAAAGCTCACTAGGGCGTTGATTAATAAATAAATAAATAGGTAAATAAATAAATAAAATAAAAATTAAATTATTTATTAGTAAATAAATAATTTAACTAAATTTCTACTTGAACACCTTAAGTATAGTTAAACTTATTCACATCCTAATATATATAAAAGTTGACAATGTCAATAAAACTGTAATATATTGATAAATATATTACAGTTTTGGAAAAAATGGAACACATGAAAAATAACTAAAAAATAATAAATACGATCCGATCCACAAAGGCGTCTCGCTTCTAGCTTTCAGAATTATACATATTGTCAGGGATCGTGGCTGTGGGAGACTAATGAAACACTCAAAATCAAATTTATCGTTAAAGTCACTGGACACGAATTTAATTGGAGCATTATTCTTAAATTCACACAACTTCGCACCAATCTTTCATCCTTGGAACACTTTATACCCTTATTTCACCGTTGAAAGGTAAATATCCTCCCAATTTATTTGATGATGTTTCGCTAACCATGCTGAATAGCCGCTGATCGCTTGTTTTCTGTGGAATCGCTGAAACGTCACAACATACTGGTGTTCTTTATGGAGTTGTTCTCGTTTATATACATTTTCGGCTTTCCAGACATTTTGCGAATCTAGTAAGTAATTCTAGACCTTTCTAGCAATTTCCAATTAATTGTAAAATTTTCGATTACGATAGCTACATGGCACAATTGTATATTTTAAACTACTCGTTTCTGGTGTCCATTAGTTGGGTATGTATGAATTAACTTGAAATTTCCGATAGTAAAAAAGAAATAAATTTTCTTGTAGCTGCTGAGCTACATGAAAATAAATGCTGATCACTTCTGCATTTATGCACGTGTGAAATATTGTAATGGACTTCCCGCTTCCTAAGAAAATGCAATTAATTGTAAGAAATACAAGAGGATAAAATGTATTTATGCCCAAATAATATTTTCTTACATATATACCATCACGTCGTTTCCCCGCAGATAGACAAAGAGGATAGAGCTCCACACTCTTCTGTCCTGACACACAACTCTCACCTCATCCATATCCATATATCTTCATACAAGCTGTACGATTGTTGAGGCTCCTAACAAGATTATCTTCCAATATCTAGTTAATCTGGTCGTGCCACCTATTCCGCGGTCGTCCTCTCTTTCTGGGGCCGTCAACACTTGTGTATTATATTTTTCTCTTCATTTTTTCCTCATTCATTCGTTGAAAATGCCCAAACTATTTAAACGACCCTTTTTTCATTATATTTTTCATTAAAGATCAGCTTTAAATTATTATGTAACATCTTCATTCTTTATTCTATCGTTAATGGATTTTCCACATGTACGTCTAAGTGATTTCATCTCTATCACATTCAGTCTATTTTTATTCGTCTTCTGGCAACTCCAGGCTTCACTTCCCTACCAGTTACCGCTAGTCTTACCTCAGTAGACATTTTTCTGTAAGATAATAATATCTATACGGCTGGTTCAAAACAAAAGTAATCCAAGTAGCATTTTGTTAATGTTGAGATAATGAATAAAACGCGTTTTTGTGAATATTTTAATTGTTTCTAACATAATAATATGTATTAAAAGATGTTTGATAAATGATATATATAAACATAACTTAGGCTTAATGAACGGTGAAGTGATTCAAGTTGCATTTAATGAACTTAGATCACATTTGCAATAAAAAAAAAAATTTTGAAAAAAATCAGAAATGTCAAAAAAAGAGTTTGTTCAAAAAAGTATCGAATTGTACTTGGATTACTTTCGTACAAACTTAATTCACACCCAAGGAGTCCAAAAAGTGATTTAGCTTAATTTCGCCAAAAATGCTACTTGGATTACTTCCGTTTTGAACTAGCCATATATTCAATTAATGACTATTATATTTGGTTTCCGTACCATGAAGGCTTTCTCCAATTAGTTCGTATTTACATTTCGAATTTCCGATAATACAAGACAGAGAATGTTACACAAACAGCCCTGCAAGGGGTAGTGGAATGCTTAGTAGACTGGACCACAAAGACGATGTCAAGGGATAGTTGGAGTTCTATTGTGGCTGCGGTTGTAGACTTCCGAATCTCATGAGGCCGCTTAATATAATGTTTCTATACCGGTGGCACGCAATAAGCATAAACTTATATAAATATGCTGTTCCCAACGATGCATTTAAAAAATGTATATATTCATGTTACACGGCGTTGCTATGAAAAGGTTCTATATGCAAAAACAAAATTTTACAGTAGAGAGAAAAAACACTTAGTGAAATAAATAACTTGCCAATTAGGGACATTCATTTTTACGTTTTCTTTGTTTATTCATGTTGTAAAGCAATACCAGTGATATCGTCGAACTGTCGGCATCCGTCATACTTATTACTACCAGATGAATATAGATAAATATAGACCCTTTTTCAACGTTAGCCAACTTTTGTGGTCAAATTTCGGCAAGATTGAGTTGAAATCATGAAAAATACCGCGTATGGTGCATACTGTTCTATAAACCATTTTAAAACAATAAAATGACTTTATGACCATATGTATAGACCCACTTCATAGTGTCACAAAAAAACAGTGTTAACTATGCATTGTCGAAGTCTTTCAAACATTATACATGAATTTAGAGTTAACGAACCATTCTTGAAAAAACCACAATCACTGGAAATAAAAAGAAATCAGTTGATCGTTCTTGATATTTCGGGAACCGACACTGTGTATATAAGAGATGACGGGCAGCTGTGCAGTTCAAAGATGTCGACAAGCAAGAAGTTACCATAGAAAGGCTAACTTGTGAAAAATTTGATTAATCAAAAATATTATGTCATCGAGGACAATGTCGTCGTGAATGAACGTATTAATACCGCATATAAAATGTATCGAAAACTTACATTTAACAAACTTTTTCAAATGACTATAAAGTAGCTCATACACACAAAGACATCTAGAATTAATACAATTTGTTGGGTACACAAGTAAATAGCAAAAGCTGAAGAGGGTACGAACTCACCAATCATACAAATGTTCCTCTAGTTTCCTTTGCTTCTCATAAAAAGTGGACTATATTATTGTTCTTGTGTAGCTTCGTTCACTATGTACTATTTTTTTTAAAAAAAGATGCGAACATGGAATACGTGTCAAATCAATATTCTTACTATTTTCAAACTAAGCTAAACGCTTGTGCTATGAAAATAGGACTAACTTGCTAGTCTAGAGTGAGGTTCGAACCCGCTCCTTTGGATCACGATGCGAGTGTCCTAACCACAAGGCCAACAAGCTACACTTACACATTGATTTAATCTGGATTAGAATTACGAATGCAGTAAACAAAGTTTTCATGGCCAACATGATAGCGAACGTCCGTTGAACAGATAGGGCACGAGAAATAGAAGAGTTAAGAACTCAATGGCTGTGTAACGTACCTACCTGTACACCTAAGCTAAATACCTAACTATAAAGTTTAATAATGTAAGTTTTACGAAAAGCCCAAAGCTTGAGACTTTAAGCTACCGAATTGAGCTTTATTACAGCTTTTGGGACTTTTAAGCACACACTTTATGCTTTAAGCTACTAGATGAAAACTTAAGTTGAACTTAGAACTTCGGAAGTATATTTACATGAAAGCTAATATTTTTTTTTTTTTTTTTGTTAAGAATTTATATTTTCAAAATTGGCCAGTCGTGATCTATCTAGTGGTTAGGAAAATTCCTCCTCCGTTGTGTCCGTAGCTATCCAAAATTCTTTTGATATGTGGTGAGATTCGTATTCTTATTAACGCGACTAGACTAATATAGAACGAATTCTTACCTAACTATGGAAGTAACACACGCACGAACTAATCCGTACTCGTAATTACCATAAGGTATTTATTTACTTAAGATGATAGAACGCCTAACCGTTAACGACTAGAAATCCACGTATAATCTTCGAACACTCATAGACGAAATGCCAGAGACATCCATACATATATATATACACATATATACATACATATATACATACATACATACACACATATACGCTCTAACATATTTCCGAAATTACTTTGGCCCTTCTAGAAACCGTTCCAGAATTCTACAGTTTCGCCTATACGAGAGATAGCCGATATCGTCCACGTCCGGGGTCGGCCTAAAAGCCAATTATATGCGGCGTAGCCGAGGAATAAACGCTAGTAGCAAAACTCCCTTACATTGAACCGCCATAACTATAATACCATCGGGGTTAAAATACTGTAATATAAAACAATACAACCGTTGCCAAGTTAACGGCATACGCTAAAGATTCCGCCCGCTTTGATTATCAATACCTCATAATAGCAGCTTAGAACAGTGTTAGCGCAACCGCACGCGGTACCCATTTACGACAGATTTACAAGATATAATAGCATACGTTATATTCAAAACACAAGTAAGAAACCTACCAATAGCGCATCCCACGTTGTCCGATCTGCTCAATCTGTTCATAGTACATAGTAGAGGAAGACAAACATATTTATATTCACAACAACTAGGCGCAACAGAGGCTCAGGGCAAGCTTTGTCTGACATTATCGCAGCCCGAGATTCTAAGGGAATGGAAGATACAGATTTGTAAGTGAAATTTAAGAAGTGTCTAACCACTTCTGTTCAAACGTGGATTCTAGATGCCCCCCCCCCCCTGTAGGGGGGAGGGGGATGCGGCCCCAGAGCATCGCCGCATCCGGTGGTTAACTCCTGTTTAGACATAACCTCCCACACTAAGCTGCAGACCAAGATCAAGCCGAGACTCTATTGCTCCTGCTGGAATCCCCCGAAGTCCTCGCTTCCCGGCGACAAACATATCAGGAAGAAATCCCGCGTCTGATATTAAGGTTTGTATATTATCCCGCGGGGCAGTCAAATTGACTGGTGTATTATGATGAGGATCCCACGTTGCGGCTACATGAGCCGGATTATTATGATGTTTACTGCTGATTAAAGGGCTGAATGAACTAACTGGGTGACTGGAAAAGACTCTCCCTTGAGCGCGTCAGTCAGAGCCATGTTAGCATCGCCAAATATAGTTGATGTGATTGATCCCACGGTGTAGTCTTATTGACTAGAGATATTAAATGATGGTAAAACAGCATGATTATTACAGTTGATTGTGAAGTTCCTGATATGTTTCTCGCTGGCCGGGAAGGGAGAACCCCGAAGGTCTCTGTATACAGCAAGTTAGAAAAGGTGGTGAATGATGAGAATGATGATGTTAGTAATGCCATCGTGCTCCTGAATGCGGTCCCGATCATAAAGTTGATTGTTAAACTGCTGACAGATCTCGTTCATTAAAGCGGTCCCGAGCATAAGTATTGATTGTCGAACTGCTACCTGCATCTTATAATTTCTCGTTCATGAGGAACGTCCTATCTCGTCCTTGAGTACGGAGTTATTACATTCACATACATTCATAACCAGAGCCCGAGCTCGTCGCACCAAGGGGACTGAAAAGACGTGAGAGGCTCTTCCCCTTAGATGTTAGAGGGGTAACCGCATCAAGACCTTCAGACCATCCTGTAATTCTTGGCTTTAAAACCCAGTCACAACCGGGTAGATACAGTTAAGATGGCCCTACCTAGTCCCTGACCTAAGGTGTCTCTCCAATCTAATCAGACTCCATAGCCGAGAACGCGCGCTCCGACATTCGACCCTGTCTTGCCACGCGAGTAGATCCAACTTCATCCTTTTCCACAATCGAAATTCAGCCTCCCAAGATCACGGGGCGTGAAAGACGTACGACTCCTCGCCTCCCGACCATGAAGAGACGAACTTCCCCATTCGGTTCTCGTTCATTATCCCATTTATAATCCCCGCGTGCCTAACCTTAAGAGTCTAGCGCCGGTAATAAGATCTCATTATGCTACGTTGGAAGTTAATATTGCACAACCGGGCGAAATACCTATTTTCCGCGAACCTATTCAATTTGTAAAACGCAATAATATGTATTTATATATGTTAGTAAAACGTTTGAAATGCAGAATGCACGTATGATGACCTCGCTTCTATCCTAAAGATAATTAAGATATAATCCCGACGTTACGTCCCGACCTCAGTACTAATTTGTTTCCGCGTCCGTTACCGTCGGCTCTGAACCCACGTAATGAAATGAATAGTGACCATGTGACAATGACAAATTATATAGCACGAACATTCCATTTGTTACACATAAGAAAACATCAGGAATAAATAATATTAAAGGTTCTTATCTTAGTTCTGTAGTTGGTCTGCTTCCGAGATGGCATCCAGATCCGAAGTCATATAACGGGTCCTCTCCAAAATTGGGCAATTACCAGCGCCTGTGTAGCCCTTATTTCCCTTGTATATATATTTTAATATCAGCGCCTGTAAACTGTATTAGATCCTAGAAACAAGAAAACTATTCCCTCTACGCCGAGCACATGCAGAACATAAACCCCCTCAATCTAGTTCATCCACGGTTAAGAAAAAGGCGAAAGAATAGTAATAGTAAAAGGTCCCAACAGAAGTTGAAGTTCTCTGTAAACTGTCCATATCCTCTAGTTGCGCCTGTGTTTTCCAATAACAACCTTCCAGTCATGTATTTAACATAACGTCCTCCTTGTGTGTATGTGAGCTACAATATCTGTCATCCAGTTAGTGATTCCCAAAATAGTGTTTTCCTTGTATATATATATATATATTTCAATATCAGCACCTGTAAAACTGTATTAGATCCTAGAAACAAGAAAACTATTCCCTCTACGCCGAGCACATACAGGACATAAACCCCTTCAAACTAGTTCATCTACGCCGTACAATGATATCACATGCAGACATGACCAATATAATTACAAATATGCTTGCGTCCCGCCGACTGGACGCCTGTGTTTTCCAATAACAACTTTCCAGTCATGTATTTAACATAACGTCCTCCTTGTGTGTATGTGTGCTTCAATATCTGCCATCCAGTTAATGGTTCCCAAAATAGTGTTTTCCTTGTATATATATTTCAATATCAGCACCTGTAAACCTGTATTAGATCCTAGAAACAAGAAAACTATTCCCTCTACGCCGAGCACATACAGAACATAAGCCCTTTCAAACTAGTTCATCTACGCCGTATAGTGATATCACAAGCAGACATAAACAATACAATTACAAATATGCTTGCGTTCTCCCCCACCTTGGTGGAAATATTCGCATTCGTATTCACCGAATAGTAGGCGTAACATTCGTATTCGCGAAGGTAGTATTCGTTGCATCAAGGTTATTGTATTTACAAATATGTTCAAGTTCCCCCCCCCACCTTGGTGGAAATATTCGCGTTCGTATTCACCGAATAGTAGGCCTGATATTCGTATTCATGAAGGTAGTATTCGTTGCATCAAGGTTATTATATTTACAAGTATGTTCAAGTTCCCCCACCTTGGTGGAAATATTCGCATTCGTATTCACCGAATAGTAGGCCTGATATTCGTATTCATGAAGGTAGTATTCGTTGCATCAAGGTTATTATATTTACAAGTATGTTCAAGTTCCCCCACCTTGGTGGAAATATTCGCATTCGTATTCACCGAATAGTAAGCCTGATATTCGTATTCGTGAAGATAGTATTCGTTGCATCACTCTCAATAATAAAATCATATAGATAAATAATTACGGTAACTCATAAAAATATGATATTACTTATATTAAACGAACAAAGCAAAACAATCTGTCATATAAGTAAATAACGTGATCACGGAAGACCGAAGGTTAACTACCCCTGAAGAGACCGCGATCTGCCCACAATAGTGAAAAATGTTCTAGAAAACATTTCAAATATCTAATATTGAATGAATTAAACAATGTCATATGAAAACTATCACGGCTACGGAAGACCGAAGGTTGATCTGATCTAACCGTAAACGACCCACAATAATGGAATATGTTGTAACAAAAAACATTTCAAATATCTAATATTGAATGAATAAAAACAATGCCATATGAATAACCACCGCAATTAAGGAATATATACAATTCGAAACACGTCTTTATAAGAACTTGATAGGAACAAATCGTGTTTTCAACGATTGCCTAATGATACGCAATACAAACATGTAACGAGTTCAAATAAACCACACATTCATGTTTTAATAAAATAAATATAAAATCCAGATGCATTTTTAAAATATATTATTAGTAAGAAACTCCTCGCACGATCTACACAAATCATATAGAAATCCGCGTATTCAATCGCCAGTATAGATAACAAAGCATTCGTTAGCATAAGAATACATCCGCCCTGAAGAACCTCTCGCACATTCCGAACCTCGCGACATTGAATATACATAATTATTCTGAAATTTTAAATCCCACGAAACACCCTTCGTCAGTAAAGTATTCCATTTTAAAGCCTTTATATCTTTGGTAATATATGAATATCAAATTTAAGTGATTTTTCATATGAACAGCGACAGAATTATATATTTCATAAGCGTTATGCAATAATTTGAATAACTATCACAGTCGCCACATTACGATTTCTTGTACATTAAATCCGAAGCGCGTATAGTAATAATTATCACTAGGCCCAAAATACGTAACAAAACAATCCACAACATGTATCAATAATTGTTACGATCCAGAAAGTTCTAAATTGAATACACGAAAAAGGCAATAGAAATAAATAATATTGAAAATGCTTAGCTGTTCACTGTTCCAATTCTCTTTGAATTATTATCAACCTCTGGCTTTTTCCTCGATCCAGCCAAATTATCTTCCTTACTGCGGACTCTCCTCGACAAAGCCTCCGCCGACCTTCAAGCTGAAAACTCAAGTGCCGCTTTCTAATTTGTAACGCCTAAAAATAGTCCCTATCTCGCGCCATCTTTGATTCCAACTCGCGTGTAAAAGTCAAAGTCTAACTCTGAGAAAGCCTCTGATTGGCCGAATTCGTTCCGCGGACAAACGTTCCTGACTGGCCAGATTCGGTGCTAACGGCGCACCTGTAATTGGTCCATCTCGTTAAACAAAATAACATAAAGCCTGCTTTACACGCCCGCGTGCAGAAATAATAAAGCTCGCCCGCACCTACTTATCCAGCAAATATTTGTTTATAGAGTATTTAACGGGTTGTGAAGCTTCTCTTTATTATAAACTTTAGCAGATAGATATTTTCGTATAATTTTTCAGCAATGTCTATTTGAATAGGCCAATATCGTTACAGCTGCATTAGCGCGTCGTTTCAATACAAAATTCACTGATCAACTGGACTGGCGGTGCGGTGAGGAAGAAGGAGAGGAGAAGAACAGAAAAATTATTTCATTCACACTTATACTTGCATAGATTCGAAACACTATTAATTAGTAATAGTAATTAGAATTACTAATATAAACACTAGTAATTACAAATATAAGCAATATTCAGCAGACTTCAGTAGGAAAATACTCTGTTCAGTAAGACTGTCTTGCAGATTAAAGAAACAAATTTGATGCACGCAAACAAGTGAAATAGGATCGGCATTGATATGAAATTGCATACAGAAACAGTCAAAAGTAAAAACTCCAGACGTTGCCAGGGATTGCGATTGAATTTTAAATCATGTTTTTTTATAAAATAAGGATTATTTAATTAATATAAGATTTTTATAAGAATCACATAATCTTTAGCAATGCATATTTTTTGCTGCACGTTTTTTTGCCCTTTCTTTACTTTAAATTGTGTTATTTTCTCCCTGTTATTATTGTTTGAATTGTAATTTTATTTTTATCTCTTCATAAAGAAAAACGATCTCTCTCTCGGAATACGGGATTTTTCTGCTATAGAGTGTTGCACGCTGCTATAATATAATACATAGGGGTAAAAATCACCCTGAAAACACTGTTGTAAGAATTGAAATAAACAAATGAACAATTATTAATTTTTTTAAATTATGTTTCACAGAAAATCTAGCAGACCATAGCTTGTTTTAATGCACGAGGAGGCACGGACTACGTACCTATGCTACTTCTTCACCAAGACTCCGCTCGCTAATTGCCCACTAGTATTTGCATGCAGCTTTCAGTAAAACAAAAAAAAAATATTTCAAAGCTTTACGCTTTTTTATGTACTTATGCACTGCATTCACTAGTATTTTTTTATGAAAACTTAAAACGAAGTTAAGATATTTAATTCAGTCAACGATATATTTTTTTAATTATATAAATATGTAAATCTGTAAGTTACATAAATATGAATGCGAAAATAAACTACTACTACTATTTTTTTATTACACAACAAAATAATTATATACTTTTTATATAATTATAATATTATGCATTATAACCAAATATTGAATATTGAAAATGAAATATTGAAGAACGAGTGTTCTCAGGTTTTCACGGCCGTTGAAAATCTTCTGCGTATAGTTTTCTGGGATATTCTGCCATGTATATCCGTCCTCTCTGGCTAACGTTTCGGATCCCACTACAGGATTCATAATCAGGGCTGATGTGCGCCCTGATGGCGGACCCTGCAATGGCATCCGAAACAAAATGAAACAACACATCAACCCTGATGAAGGTCCCTGCAATGGGATCTGAGACGTCGGCCAGAGAGGTCGGATATACACGGCAGAATATCCCAAAAGACTACATTCGGAACATTTTTAACGAATCTCTGTGGGAAGCTACACGGCTGGAGAACTTACAGAGTAAGGAGGAAAAGCTGCTTAGCAACTAAGCTTTTCTACAAAGATATACAACATAGTCGGCAACACCGAATTTCATCAAAATACGACCACAGCACATCAGCCCTGATGATGCACCCTGCAATGGGATCCGAAACGTCGACCAGAGACGTTGAATATACACGGCAGAATATCCCAGGAAACTACACTTGGAGCATACAAAGAACAAGAACTTATCATAAATAACATATTGTAATAGCTTAAGAAAAGGAGAAAAATTATACAGATACTGATAATTTATATTAAAGAAAGTATCACTGGTTTATATAGCTATTGAGGAAATATTTTTAAAGAGCAATGGCCAGATTTTCTATTTTGTTACTGGAGACTTTAGTTTACTAGTTTTAATGCGTTGTGTCGCGTTTTAATTTTGTGTTCTTGTTTTGCGCTGGTGTACGTTAGTGTATGTCCTTCCCATTAGGGAGAGATCCAGTTTATTCTTTGTCCCCTCACTGTCCCGTTTCCCACCAAACTCCTATCATTCTTATACCCATGATGTACTGCTTTTTTTATACGTTTTCTCTTTTGATGTTTATTTTTATTTTCGATTATTTCTGTAACCTTTTAACCTTGATTTAGTATATTACTCTAATTTTTCTATTACTGTAAGATTATTTTATCATCTCCATTACTATGTTTCTTTTGATTTTGTATATATTACTTGGTTTACGTTTCATTTAATAAAGAGTTTCTTAGTGTGGGAGAGGGACAGTGAATGGGCTTTTGCAGGTCTCTCCTTGCCGGGTCGCCCTTTACACGACACGGCACAGAGATGGCCTTTATAGTAAAAAATGTCAACCTGGCGAAGTATGAGTAGGACCGATATGGAGCTTTCGCTCATAAAACGGTCCTGTGAATGCGGTGGGTCTCCATTCACTGGTGTATGTTGGATTCACAGGATGGTTTAAGTAGTGAATGTTGAATTACTCATAATAAAAGGAAGTATTTGTGTCCGTGAGTATTGACATATGTGTATCCAAAAAAATATTGACACTTACCAAAAAAGAATGTCAAAAAAATCCTTATTAAAAAAAGAATTGTAACGACTCATATTTTGCACTGCATTTTTTATATTATTATATTTATAATAAATTTTACATGTCTCATATTATTAAGCAAGTTACAATTTTATTTTTGTTTTCGTTTCCGTCCCATCAAAATTAAGAACAAACAACTAGCCAATTGTGAGTACTCCATTGTATTTCTTGTATGATTCTCTGTGTGTTCTAATTGTGATTCTCCATCGCCAGATAATCAAACTACTGTACCTACATAGAAGCTTTCGTCTAAATCAACGTATTTAAAATCCCTACGGATCGTTCAGTCCACAAATATTTTAAGGAGTGTATTTACCCTATCTTGAACCCTATCTAGCTAACCTCTTACTTACCTTCATTTGACTTCCTTCCATTGCCTATAAAGATAAATTTAATTAACTGTTTACCTTCGCTATTATTTTGCGTTAAGTATACACGTAAAATGGTTTAACAGAAGGCGTAAAGTGCCCTTAAAAATGTTGGTTTAAAACTTTTCTGTTTAAAAAAACAAAATTAAATTTTGAATGAAAAAATATTTTTCTCAAAATCGCCGATAAATTTTGCTCAATCG
This sequence comes from Agrypnia vestita, assembly GCA_016648135.1. Classification (NCBI taxonomy): domain Eukaryota; kingdom Metazoa; phylum Arthropoda; class Insecta; order Trichoptera; family Phryganeidae; genus Agrypnia; species Agrypnia vestita. The sequence goes on along the minus strand of JADDOH010013607.1, from coordinate 24,039 downwards.
TACGGTTTAGAATCATCACAATTTTTTTGATTCGTGGCTGAGGCATTTGTTTTCCTTTGAGACTGTAAAGATTTCAATCTACCTGCGTATAACTCAATAAAAGTAACTTTTATTTAAGAAATTGTACGTTTAATTTATTTGATATTTATTTAATCAATGTTATAAATTAATTAAATATATTATTTACAACTAACACATTGAAAGACACGAATTTATGATAAAACATTTTAACAGCATGAGAACATAAACATTTCAAAAATGAAAAAAACACCTCAAACATATCATCATGTTAATATTCTTAATATGTTTCTCTCTTAATATGACCTCTCGATCTAATTCCTAATCCCCCGTATTTCATTCACAAGGCGAGTGTTTTATTATTTACTATCTGTTCGTACCCAGCGTTGCACGGGTTAAGGATTTAGTTTAAAATAATATTGTGGAGGAAAACAAAGGTTGAATTGTTCTGCAAAGCCTCTAATAAAAACAATGTTTTCATTTCATCAACACTGGGATGGATGGGATGTAATGTTACCCGCCAGGTCCTAAATAATAAGTAAGCAAAATTTGAGTCAGACCGGTCCAACGGTACAGATTTACATGAAAAATATAATATCATTAGAAGGGGGAGGGGGGAAATGTCACCTATGTGCCTCGCCGGGTCCTAAAGAATAAGTATGCCAAATTTGGGTAAGATCTGACGAACGGTATATATTTGTATAGAGAACATACAGACTGACAGATAAACATTGAGTTTTATAAGTATAGATTTTGAATGAGAATCAAACAGAATACTGGGTAAAAAATAGGTACAATAAAAACAATACATTTAAAACACAGTCATTACCAGCAAATTAATACTATTTTCATAGCACAAGCATTTTTTTAAAGAAAAAGAAATAGTTACCATGATTTTTAAGTGTCTTATTTTATTTTACAGTCCTTTTTTACAGTCTTATTTTATTTTACAGTCCTTTACCGCTAAAAGAATACCCTGTAAGTATATGACATTATATTAAAAGTTTATCCTTTTTTTCTGAGGAAATTTCTGTGAAAGTGCACATTTTTATATAAACATTATACGTCGATTGTGTCTTATTCTTAATAAATTTATTTAGCTAATTCTTCATCCTAACTAATTATATAGGTATACAGTGTGTCCGATCACCTGTGTCGGATCCTTTACAGGTGAATTTCTGCCATGATAATGAGTCGAAAATGTTCAAGCAATCATGAACTAATAGTTATGGAGATATGCAGTATCAGAGATAGCATTTTTTTCAATATTTCTGATTTATTTTTTAAAAAGAAGTTGAACTATCATTACAGTTACAAATATCGATTATGATAAATTCATTCGCTCTAACACATGTCGAATAAAATGATAAAAACCTTGAAAAAAATGAAAAAAATAATTACAAGGTTTTTTCATTGCTTTTTATTGAGTTTGAGTTTTATTGGAGCACAAGCTGTTCGTACCCGGCGTTGCATGGGTTAAGGATTAAGTTGAAAATAAATTTGTGGGGGGAAAAAACTTTCGAATCGAACGGTATAGATTTACATCGAAAATATATTCAATTCAATTCAATTTTTATTTATTACATAATATGTACATTACAAACTTTATGTTTAATGCATACATATTATGAATTTATACATATATATATACCTACATACACATATACATATACATACATATATACACACCCATATACATATTGTATATTAAAATAACAATTTATTATTAACTAATTAAAAGTGACCTGTACAATCTGGTCAGAGGTATAGGAGAACCCTGCTTCGGATAACCCCCTCAGACACATGGAATATATCAATATCCAAAGCGATTTTGTTCAGCATAGCTGTAGCTTTTCCAACAGGCATAATCATCGGCAGGTTGGTTCTGTATATTGGAATGTGAAACAATCTATGCTGACGATGTCTAAGGTAATTATCAGGAACATACAAACCAATGCTCTGCATAATTTCAGTATTGTCGATCGTACCGCGCAACAATCGATAAAAATGTCTAATCAAATACACATTCCTTCTAGTCTCTAAACTATTGTAGCCAAGCATACCCGGGAGAAACTCGGTTGGGTAAAGCCAAGGATAATGCCCGTACTCTCTCATGTAGACATACCTCAGAAACTTCTTTTGGACTTTCTCCACCATAAGAGAGTACTTGCTCTCTGTGGCCCCCAGATCATTGAGCCACTCTCGAGTCTACTCCGCACCAAGGAGTTGTAAAGAGTTCTCAGTACGCGGGTATTCTCGAAAACCCTGGCAGTACGCAGAACAAATCCTAAAATTCTCAGAGCATTACCACTGATCGTCTCTATGTGATCGTGAAATGTCAGGTTGCTTACAAATCTAACACCTAGATCTTTAACATTCGATGTTCTTGTCAGATTTTGGTTGTTCATTTTGTAGCGAAAAAATAGAGTTTTTGGGCCCTAGTGAAGGATGTAACCGAACACTTGGAAACATTAAACAAAAGTTTATTTCATCTTCCCCATTCACATATATTTAATATATCTGTTTGGAGAAGATGAAAATCGTCCAAAGTTTACACCTTTAAGAAAAGCTTTAAGTCATCCGCAAATAACAGAAAGCGCGAGTTTAAAATTACATTTTTTATATTATTGATAAAAATCGAGAACAACAATGGACCCAGGTTAGATCCTTGCGGGACACCCGAGAAGGTATAGAAGCACTATTTTGTTACATATATTTTGTTACCCGTCGGATCCTAAAGAATAAGGTTCCAAATTTTGAGTCTGATCGGTCGAACGGTACAGATTTTCTTTGAAAATATATTAGAGGGAGGGGAAGGGGTAATAGAATAGAGGGGAAATGTCGCTTATGTTACCCGCCGAGTCCTAAAGAATAACTTTCCAAATTTTGAGTTCGATCGGTAGAACGGTTGCATCAAAAATATATCAGGGGAGGGGAAAAGGTAAAAGAATTGGAGGAAATGTGGCTTTTGTTTCCCGCCGAGTCCTAAAGAATAAGTTTCCAAATTTTGACTCCGGTTGATCAAACGGTACAGATTTGCACCGAAAATATATCAGGGTGAGGGGAAGGGGTAAAATAATAGGGGGAAATATCGCCTATGGTACCCGCCGGGTCATAAAGCACAAGTATGCAAAATTTAAATCGAATCGGACAAACGGTGTATATAAATTATTGTAACGATTGTTCAATTATTTGCAAAAAACGAGTCAGAAATATTGAAAAAAAAATGCTAACTGTGATATTGCATATCTCCATACCTATTGATATTGGGTCATGGTTACTTGAACATTTTCGACTCATTATCAAGGCAGGAATCCACTGTAAAGTCTCCGACACCAGAAACACGTATTCGAATTTTCATTATTGTTATTCGTATACAATGACACGGCTCAAAGAGGACGTGCTTAAATATTTGAAAGTTTACTACGTGGGCATGTAAAAAATTTCAAAATTCAGTAAAAAAAGTTTCTAGCAGATTTCATGGTGAGTCTCTAGGTTTAAATAATTATCATTTAAACAATTGAATTTTCATTCTTGAATTTTTATTCTAATGATTTTCTGTGATTTGTAACTGTTGTAGAACTTCCAATAAAAGCGCTGACGAATGATTGAAGTTTTTTTAAATATGCAAGAGGTTTTATTTTTAGACTTCAACAGCTTAATGAAGTTTTAATTTGTAAGTAAGAAGAGCTGGGTGAAAAAAAAATACCAATATTGTATTTGAGATGAAATATTGTGCTTACATATATTGTAATATAATAAAAAAGTTATGTTATTAATCAGTAATTTTTAATGGAATTATATTTTTTAAATAATAACATCTTTTTACGTAATTTGTCTAATTTGTGTTAATTATTTATCAACGAAGTTTGTTCTGAAGAATGGTAATTTCGACAGAGTATAAAATGATAAAGAGTTGAACTAAATCATTTATTTAGGCCAAGGGACTGGGGCACAGTGGAAGTATTTAAAACACATTTATAATCCAGTAAAAGTATTTTAACGTTTTTTTTTACAATAAACGGCGCTTTTTTAATTTTTTTAAATTTCGCTTGAAACTGAGTCTCCTCAAGTAAAAATGTCATAGTTTAGTAAAAGCGCGACTTATTTACTAAAAGTATAAAATTTTTAGGAGCGTTTAGTTTGACCTTTTTATAGCTCGCGCCGTTAGTTCATGTCTATATAGGTATGTTAATTTCACTTTTACAATATAAAATTATTGAAAATCAATAGAATATTTATTGAATAAACACAATAAATATGCAATTTAAAATGCAGTCATTTGACGGAGCTCTGCAAAAGATAGCAGCTGCCTGATGAGGTCCGCCCAGGCCGCCAGCGGTGAGCCGCGCTCTGGCGGCCGCGACGGGCGTCACGGTGCCGGTTGAGCTTGTATTACATAGATGTCACCCTTTCCAGTTCCCTATATTGCTATACGACACGGATGAACGAACAAAAGGAAATTATATAATGTAGGATGTAGGATTAACCTAAACTTTCGCTCCGTATTGTACTTTTCTCCGATAAATTGTAACTTTTTTTTTCTCTTGTTTAAATTTTTTTATACTTCCTTGTTATATTATTCTTAGTTAAAATGCCTTAGATTCTTTCATAACATATTTATCATTATTAACATATTTCTAAGAGTGGAGACCTATATTTGGCCATCTATGGTCTTCCGTGAATATTAAATAAATAAATAAATAAATAGAGAAAACGTAAAAGAGTTTTCAAAATAATTTAAATTTTCGGACACACATTGCAGAGCATCGGAATTAAAATACTTAATAATTCCGTTGTCTGTCTGTTCGTCCGCATTCGTTCGTCGTAACTTCCTTGAATCATAGATGTTTATTATGTAGGAAAAAGTACATATTTTTAACAATGAATATTAATTTGTATTAATTAAAATTAAATATAAATATAATGTCCCCAAACAGCAATTGTATGCTGGTATAAGGAGACAAGAAATAAAGTAGAATAAGTAGGTACACATATTAAATATAAGCACATTGACTTGTCAAACAGTTATCTCCTCCCCAACACGAGTCTACAGCCGTTTATTGAACAGTTCTATACTATTTAATTATTTTATGGAATTGGGAATTCCATTAAAGAATTTAACAAATACATCCACAAAAACGTTGAAAAATAAATATTGACGATGTAATTCACTATTCCAATTATAATAATTTCGTTGTTTGTCCGTCTGTCTGTAACTTATTTTATATATATTTTTTCTTTTTTTTTATTTCCTTTTTATTTTTTCTTTATATAAAAAATACTTATTCTTTAGGAACATTTAAAAGTATCACCATTTTTGACGGGTTACATCTAGTTACTACCTGTAAAAAACTGGTAAAAAGGCATTACGTAGAAATATATCCAAGACAAAGCGTCGAGAAATCACAACGGCTCTTCTCAAATACCCAAAGCTGAGATTAAAGATGATTTGTATACGAAGGTATTCAATATCAACACATAAATCAATGTGTGTGTGAAAAATGTTTTATTTTCGCAGGAAGTTCAGTATTCTGTTCGGCCAGAACTAACCAGACTTCAATGGCGTTGGGCACCTAAGATTTGAATTTTATTTTATTTTAAGAATTTTCGGAGACTCATTTTTAGCATTATAACACATATTTAGACATATGTCATACACAGCTTCTAGATTGTTAAATCGCTTTCTCAAAACTCTATATTTAGAAATTCTTTCAAATATAATTCTAAATTGCTTTAACGCCTACAGCAATAAAAATTCTATATTTCTTTCTGAATTCATTTTAAGGAGGCTTATCAGTGGTACTTATACATATAAAACAAGATAATCAAAAAATTTCATCTCTCCATAAAACATACGAAAAATTACAGATCTAATACACTGCAAAATAGTCATAATACCCGGTTTTCTAACACCAATCTAGGCTTTCTCTCCTCTACCTAGATAAATGTGTCCGTCTAGGAAGAGGAGAGAAATAACAATCAATCGAATGAGAAATCGAATGCTATCGTCCACCAACGACAACCAAAATGTATATATTAGGTCCTTACATATGAAATTGGCGTTTAGTATGGGAGGAACATAAAGCCGATTTTTTTTTATTATAATATATTTATTTAATCAAAATATGTACCATTGCTATCTATGGACTTTTGCCATCTCATAGGTAGTTCATCGACCCCTTTACTAAAAAAACTATTCGGACGGGAATCAATAAAATCTTTGAAGGCGGTTTGGACTGCCCCATCGGAGTTGATTTTTTTCCTTTGCAAGAAGTTATCCAAATTTCGAAAAAAATGGTAATCTGTTGGGGCAAGGTCCGGAGAGTACGGTGGATGTCTTAGACATTCCAATTGAAGCTCCTCTAATTTGGTAGCCGTCTGTTGTGCAGTGTGTGGTCTAGCGTTATCATGAAGCAGCAGTGGCCTAGAGCGATTAACCAGCCTCGGTTGTTTAGCAGCTAGCTTTTCCATCATGGTTTGCAGTTGCTGACAATAGACATCTGCCGTAATCGTCTGGCCAGATTTAAGAAAGCTGTAGTGAACGACACCAGCACTAGTCCACCAAACGCTCACAAGTAACTTTTTTGGAGTCAATTTTCGCTTGGGGCATGGTTTGGCTGGTTCGGCAGGGTTCAGCCATTGCGATGAGCGCTTCCGATTATCGTACAGGATCCACTTTTCATCACAGGTAATGATTCGATTTAAAATTCCTTAATTATTGTGCCGGTTGAGTAATGCAACGCAGCAGTCAACGCGCGTTTGTTGATTTGCTTCACTCAATTCGTGAGGTACCCACCTTTCAAGCTTTTTCACCTTACCAATTTGCTTCAAGTGGATTAAAACAGTGTTATCACTAACACCGCAGCCTGCAGCTAACTCGGATGTGGTTTGCGATGGATCCGCTTCCACAATAGCCTTCAATTCTTCATTATCAACTTTGGTCTCCGGCCGTCCACGGGGCTTGTTCTGCAGGTCGAAATTTCCAGAACGAAAACGTTGGAACCAAAAACGCACTGTGTTTTCTTTTGCGGCACCGTCGCCATACACATCATTAATCCTTCGAGCCGTTTCTGCAGCACTGGTGCCACGGTGGAACTCGTACTCGTAAATAACGCGATATTTCAAGTTTTTCATTTTGTAAACTGAGTGACGCAAATAAAAAAACAATTGAGGAAAAAACAAATGAATTATAATTTTCAAAACACAAATACATGAGTAAATAGGTGTATAAATTTGGATTTGGAATTCCTAACCAAAGAGAAGATATTTGAGATCAAATTTGCCAGTACGGCAAAACGCCAATTTCATATGTAAGGACCTAATATTTATGACAGGCTCAATTCAAAGATGAAATGATGACACACTTTGTTGATGGTCGTTTATGCGTGTAAAACACTTCACCATAGATAAAATTATATTGCGCTGAAGACCGCTACTTGTCGTGCGATACACAGTGTTGACCTTAGTAATCGCGCACTCCACATTTGCGAGGTAAAACTGTGCGTATAATCGGTTGATTTTAAATACTGTGACATTAAGATTTTTTTACCCGAACCGTAATTAATTGATAATTAATATAACTAGATTATGAGCAAATATACCCCGAGGTTGCAATGCAAGTACTTTTATTTTTGAAATGGTATACTCCGCTCACCGCGTCTAGCGCATGTTATCTATGGTCTAGGGACACGTCACTACGAACCCGCCGCATTCCCGATTCTACAAGCATGTAGCGAGCACCACAGAATATAGACCAAAATAGAATGGCAACTGTTATTTGCAAAGTGACATCTTGCGACTATGGGAGATATTATTATTTATTTATATATTTGTCCTTTTTTTCTTTATTTATTTATTTATTTCAATTAAATGAATATTTAGACCGTATTCTGAAAATAGCAATATTGCTATTTCTGTATCTTGACAGTTATTGTATAACATTATAATGCTGTTAATTTTAACGTTTTAAGTTTGACAGGTTTGAAATTAACGAATTCAAATAATCAGATAAGCTCTAAAACGTAAACAAACGCTAAGTTATTCACATATTATGAATAACTTATTTTACTTTCGTTTATTTACGTTTTAGAGCTTTCTGATTGATTGAATTCATTAATTTCAAATCTGTCAAACTTAAAATGTCAAAATTAACTGCATTACAATGTTATAAAATAACTGTCAAGATACAGAAATAGCAATATTACAATTTTCAGAATACGGCTGTTTGTTTCTGAAAATGAAAATAAGGTTTAACAATAAAAGATGGTACATTTAATTAAAAATGTATTATCCGTCAATTCTATAATAAGAGTCAGAAAAAGAATTGGCAAAGAAAACTGACAATTATTTTTAAATTAGTCAATATTGTTACAGAATATTTTTTAAATTTTACACACTACCTTTCTGTAAAAGAAAAATCTCATGTTTAGAGCAGGAATATGTTTACATAATGAACATAATTTCAGATTAAAATACATGATTTTGTTTTAAAAACAATGTTCATATTTAAAATTCATTCAATTCAAAAACATAGAATTAATATTTTTTTAAATACCAAAACTCGCAAAGAAAATAAAAATTCAATATTATATATTTTGTAATTATTAATATTTTAGAAAATAAAATGTAAAATTGATCGGTAAATAATTTACACCACAAGCTACCATTTTAATAGGTAAAGGAAATCAATGATTTGTGATGATTATACAAAATAAGATTACACTTCGTATTCATGTGGTAGTTAATTTTCATTGCCTGTTAATAATATTACTAATATTATTTAAGTGATGTGATAAAAAAATGTAACATTCAAATAATATATTTTTTAGATTCAGAATGATTGTTTTAAGTACAAATATACAAAGGAAAAATTCAACGAATATTGATTTAAAAAAAACATTGCAATAAATTCCTACCCAATTCGATATAAAATATTTGGGAGCAATTATAAATCATAAACTAAACTTTACATTGAACACAAAATATGTAACAAAAAATAGCAAAATGAATTTCACCCTTGGAAAGAATCAGAAGAGATCAAAACAGAATTGTGCAAAAATATATCATATAACGCAATAATTGTCCCCCGCATCAACTACTGCGGCAGTATACTATTTCTGGGTTGAAGAAGAATTGAAAAAATAACAATACTCGAAAAGAAAGCATTAAGAATTATACTAAAAATAAATCAATACACAAGAATTAAAGTGGTGCTAGAAAGTTTACCAATAATAGACAAATAATTAAATTTAATTCTATTTCTACTTATGTATAAAATTAATAATGGATACAACATCTTTGAAGTATTAAGAAAAAACAAACACAAACACTGCACTGCACAAGAGAAGATGAAAAGATTACATTAAAAAAAAATCACAAATTTTAATCATGCACAGTGCTATATATAAAACTACTACTACAACGAAACTATACATAAAACTACCAGGGACATTAGAGATGTAAATAATATAACAACTTTAAGAGGAAACTAAAAAAAATATGTGATACTTTAGTTAGAATAAAATTTTAAATAATTATATGTAATGCTGTATATATAAAGAAATATAAAATTATTATATTTCCTATTTAAAGAATAAATTTTTAAAATAATAAAAAAAGGTTAGGAATATCATCTAAATGATCAAAAGTGTGAAGATATGATAAACAGAGTACATTCTAATGGGTTGACAGTATTTTCAACGATTCTTACATACATATACATTACACATACATAATAATTATTCTGGATACACAACAAAAAAAGTATTCTTTTCAATTGTCATTTTACACTTCAATGTTCAGAATAATTATTTTCAATTAAATAAGCGTATACAAGAACAGATATCAATAAGACATCATTTACAATGCATTGCAAATAATATAACCGGTCAGTAAGATCAAGCGGTTTGAAACTAAAAAAGTAGAACAAATGATTTAATATTTTTTATGCTTATAGCGTTAAAAACCACACATATTTTTTTTAAACGTCTAATGATTTCGATACTGTATTATATCTTCATCAGGACGATCGGACAATAACTTCCATAAGTTTAATTTGTAAGGAAAAAAGGCAAACAGTGTTAATGATCGCAAAATTATACGGCTTTCTCAAAATTCACAAAGGAAACAGCCCCATCAGATCAGCAGTATCCCAATGTAATGCAATTCCCCAACATTCAAAATAACTTCAATCATTACAAAAATATTAAATAACTCCAACGTATTTAAACCAAAGTATACAATTAAAATTTCATGTAGTCAATACCTTAAAAGATATTGAATGAAAAGTTAGTATCATTTGATATTGCAAGATCATTCATTAATGTTCCCATTCAGGAAAGCAAAACACTAATTTTAGATATACTAAAAACACCAGATTTGTCGGAAGGTCTAAATGATTTATCTCTTTTATAAAACCTTGTCTCAATCAAAATATAATAAAATAGTTATATTATGCTGTACCCATTGATAAACCTTATAAGCAAATATAAGGTTTATCGATGGGTGCATGTGAGGCAATCCAAATCCTTGCAATATTCAAAAAATTCTAAAACAAATAATTGAAAATCAATTTGATAAAGAAATTTATAACATCTAACGCCGATATCTCAAAACTGCATTTTTCACTTAATACACTAAAGTACTCATGGTTCGATATTATTATGCACATTATTTTTACATTTCTAATAATATTTTACAAAGTCCACTGTCTGTGAAGCCTCTTTGTCGATGCTTACATCTGCATGGATTTTTAAGAATGCTGCTACAGACCGGTTAGGCAGCAACGCTTTCTTTCTTCTTCTTCTTGATTTTAACCTTAAAAATAATACAATCTGTTAAATTTGACAACGCTGGAAAATGACAGATGAGTGTGTCCATTTTTAACTAAATTTTATTAACAATTAAATTAAATTAATGGGTATTAACAATTAAATTAAATTAATGGGTATTAACAATTAAATTAAATTAACAAGTGTGGGAGAGTGTGTCCATCTTTAATTAAATTTTATTAACATAAACATACTTTAACTAAATTATTTATTTTGTAAATTTATTTATGAAATTACTTAGTTTAATATTTTAGTACTGTTATTTAAATTTATTTTATTCATGTTGTAAACATTTATTAATGTATGTATTGTGTATTAAAAAAAATACAACACAAGCAATCATTGTTTAAAAAATATTTAGTTATAGATTATAGTTGTATATTCTTACCCTCATCTCCTTTGCTGGAGCTGGGTTCTGAGGATTCCATTGAGATATTCATCCGTCACACCAATATTCATCTCCTTGGACTTGAATCTGTAGACATAATAATTTTACTTATCATTTACACATGTCAGTGGGAAGTTCTGTTCTTTCTAAAACCAGCAGTGAAATAATAATAACTCTTAATTAATAATTGTATGCATGTTATACAAAGATAATGATGTAATAATAATTAACCATAATTTTTTTTTGTATTTTAATCATACGGAAAACTTGGACAAATGAGTCAACAGTATTGAGATTTTATGGGAAACATAGCCTGTAAATTTATAGGAAACAAGATTTTGGAAGGGATAAAATAATACATAAAATCTAGAATTCGGTTAATTTTAAATTAGTAATCCTCTGTGACTACATTCAAAACAATTTTTTGGATATTGCTGCCTTCGCTTTTATACCCTATGTAAATTAGTTTTCCTTTGTAAAATAACTTTTTCTAATAAACTTTCAAACACAATTATAATAAAACATTCCAAATATAATTAATATAAAATACAATCACTCACGTGTATTTTCGGTTTCAGTATGACAGTTCAAAAGGACGATAAAATATTTCGTTTTTGTAGCAGATATCCTTTGTGAAATGTCAATATTCAGTTTCATATCGAAACAAACATATTATCAGAGGATGTCAATGTCGGAGGCGGTGACGTGGTAGCGGGATTGTAAAAAAATAAACAAGCAAAATCGCCACAAAATAAAGACATATTTGATAAAAATTAAAATGGCGTCGCTGTCGCAAATTGTGAACCACAGAATATTTGTGAACAGTGTAACCAATTTGAACATTTTGCGAAACCAACATTAATACCACTACAATAATTGTTAAAATAGTTGGCAAGGGTAGGTAAGTACTGACACCAAATTAGAACCGCCGAAAAATGAAATTTAAAAAAATTCCCATAAAAGAATTGATGCCATTATAACGGAATCGAAACTTTATGGATAGAGTGCGCAGGCCCTGGCGAGCACGCGGAAGAGCTTCCATTTTGGGTAAGAAACGCAAATGATAGTTTTGATTGACCTGATATAACACAAACCGTATTTTTATTGTTATATTTGTAATAGAACTAATAATTTTTATTATTAATTCAAAATAGGAGCTTTTCCGCGGTACATAGTACGTGGGAGCTGATTGAATCCCAAGCAGAGATGGCCGGCTGCTGGAGTTCAAATCAGCGCACGGAAAGGAGAATTTCCGGAATCACAGCTTGAAGCGGTCGCATCGGGCCTCAGCGGTGCGGCTGGTTCGACCTAGGAGATGGATGCTGCGACATGATGCGCGGAGGCGTCATCAAGCCTTCCAAGATGTCGGCAGGATCCGCCGGAAGCGTCGCAGAAGATAACCCTTCGTACGGTATATGGTCAATTTAATACGTGGGAGCGTCGTCTTCATCGTCTTTGGGGTTGATTCGCTAGCAGTAAAGTTTCAAAAATATGTGTGGGACATTTCCAAGGACATTTAAAATGATTTAATCATGGCGGTTCCGTAATTGGTGCATTGAACATTTTACCATATGGTATTGCATAACGTCGATGTAACATCCATCTCAAAATTTTGACATAATCTTAATATTATAATGTTGTAAGTTGATTGTTAATTTGTGTAAATTTGAATTGGTAAGGGGCGTATATTAAATTCATTCCATGGGCACGTTACCATACAAAAAAATAAATTCTCCAAGGTAAACATTAAATGTTACAATTCAGTCGTCGCATCGTGGAATAAGTTTGGTATGCGCGCTCTGAAGGTAAATTGCATAAGCAAAATTAAAACATATCGGGTAGATCTTAAGAATGTTTGTTCATTTAATGAATAAATGGGATTGTGATACTCGAGCTGAGATTTAGTTTATATTTCTAACTTAAGATCCATATAATAATTACAGGGATGTTTTGTATGTAAACAGAAGTTCCAGGTCCACTACCCAAAAAGGACCCCTTAGAGCCATGTGTAACCACTGAGCAGCCGGTGATAACGAAGACCTCGTTATAATACATTTTTCAATTGTATTTGTTAATTTGTGACTCTTCAAATTTTATTCCGAACGTTATTTATAATTTCCTCATCATGAAAAGTGTATTGTGTGATCATATTATCTTCAAAATGCCCATATAACGTTTGTACTCTAATGTTACTATACAACTATCTATTAGGGTCAATAATTACCTGCAGACAGTCTGTCTATTAAAAAAGGTAATTTTGCAAATATAAAAATACTATGCGATTCGAAGGTAGAAATGTTGCATATTATCAATTTTTGTGATTAAAAAGTTGAACCCTTTTCACTTAATTAGTAAACGTTGCATTGTGTAAATCGATCACAGGCCAGCTCGTACAGGTCATAAATCTTGTGGCACATGTCCCATATAAATAGCTTCGTATCTGTGAGACTTATGGTATTTATATTAATTCACGTATTATTTTCTCAAATAAATATCATCTATGTACCTACTTTATCTCCAACTGCATAATTTTTGTGCACGTATACGGATAAATATTTTCTCTCGAAACTTGACAGAGCTGCTACAAAGCGAGCTTGGTTGTGTTTTCTTTTGTTTGGTATGTTTTGTTTTAGTTGTGTTTTGTATTCTGTAAGCGGAAAAGAATAATTAAGTTATCTTAACCGTCAAATCTCTGAGACGCAAAAGCAAAGTTTCATCCGTATACACGCGCCCTAAGTACATTTGAAATTGTTACTTCCAAAGTGTTAAGCGTAATATCTTGAGCATATGTAAATAATATGATTAAAATAATATTTTTGTAAGAAATATCTTGTGTCAACATAGCTTTTTTCTGTATATAAATTTATTCTTGTGTAAAATATATAAAAACATGCATTTTTTATATCTTGACTTCATAAAGACTACTTACTTACTTACGATCACGCCGTTTCCCCGTGGGGGTAGGCAGAGATGATAAAGAACCACACTCTTCTGTCCTGACAGGCAACTCTCGCCTCGTCCACATTCATACATCTGGTCATGCCACGTCTTCCGCGGTCGCCCTCTCTTTCTGGCGCCATCAACACTAACGTTATTATAATATCTAACGGTATTATTATTACTAATGTTATTATTATTAATGTAAATAATGGATTCGCGTGGCGGCGGTGGCATCCGAAATGAAACACTATAAATCAATAATAATATTATATTTTAATCACAAATGGACACAAACATAACTTAAATACTATTTCGTAATTCTCACTGTTTCGCTATCTCAAGAATATTCCATTTCTCTCTGGTTCGCTATTTCACTGTTTCTATTGCACAGATTCGCTACATAATTTTATATTCGTTACTGGCATTTAATATTATTAAATCTCGAATCACTCGTTCGTTTATCTATAAATTTTTGTTGTCAAACAATGAGCGCAATGATATTATACTTTAACTATAGAATAACCTTAAAAATACTTTCACATGTTCTAGTTATTTCTAAAATCATCAAGTTTGTCCGGAAATCTGTGATTATGTGCAATATTCTCTTACCCTCACGTAGAGTTAGAGGCAACAACCTTTCAAAGGAGTGAAACGCCAAGAAAAGTAGAAGAAGAAGATTATAATTATGAAGTATTAAATTTAGCAGAAACCCTTTTAAAAGTTCTTCAAAAAATATTTAAAAACACACCGTATAAAAAAATATTATTCAATCAATTAACGCAGAAAATTCAATATAAATAAGATAAAAATCAGGCAAAACAGATACACTAATCGATGATTGCGATGTCTTGTATGTCGTTTGTAATTCGTGCACCTCCAAAAGCAATTTATACGAAACTGTATGAAAAAATTAATAAAACCGCCAAAACATGTCACAGTCATGAATGTAAATTTTATAGGTAAACCTTTCGCGAAGACATGTTATGCCCGAGCCCTGATCCAGTGTGTACGTATTAATATAAAGCGAAGACAATACACAATCGCGTGAGTTACGACCGTCCATCAAACAGGGACGTTTTACGACGTATCATATAGTATGTACACCGCGCGTTATATTTCACCTACTGGTATCTCCATTCGTGATAAAGCCGTCTATTTTAGTAGCATTATGGACTAGATTGAGACGTAGGACGTTCATTCTTTTATTTTTAAAACACGCACGGCTTTTATTAATCGAGATCTATGTTGATAAGTCAAAAAAGAAAGAGTTCAATTAGTCAAATGAAGCTATATTTTATTTGAAATTTTAAAATAGGTTTTTTAACCCTCCAATATGTTATACTCTCACGAGTGTCGTAAAATCGACAAAAATTGCACATTATCGAAAGTTTTAGTTTGGAAGGAGCTAGTGTGCACCAAAATATGCAGGAATTTTTGAGAATAAAACAAAGATCACCCTCTACAAAAAAATCATAAGAACAGTAGTGACATACATAAGAGTGCTACGCAAAACCCTGATACTCGTGAAATAAGGTGAAACTTGGCAAATAAGGTACAACGACGAGCTATATAATATTTTTAAGGCTCCCAAGCCCTCTGTACATGCAGAGAATACGTCGTCGCGGATGCCCAGGAAGATCCTCGAGGGACATCCGGGTGGAAAAAGAAGAGTTGGCAGACCTAGGCTGCGATGGGAAGACGAGGCGAGAAGTAAGTAAGAGTAACAGACTGAAGGACCGCAGCAGGAGAAAGAAAGAACTGGAGATGAGGACTAATGGAGGCTAGGGTTCGATATGAGCTGTAGAGCCATTGAAAAAAAAGACAATTAATCCGCATACAGCATCCTTTTGTATCCTCACTTACCTTAGAACATGAATTCTAAATTCATATTTATATCTTATCATGACTTTCCATTTCGTTCAGCTGACTGTACTTCTCTATCCATCTCCTATCTATCTAGTATCTTCAAAAGCAGACTAAAGCAATTTTGCTTTTCCAAAACCTAAACTAAGTTTAACCCTTCCTTGTCTCCATTCAGCCCCCGCTCGTCTCGTTTTTGTGGAGCTTGTTTTGTTATTGTAATATTTTATTCCGAAAATCTATTTCAAATGTTTCGCTAAATTGTGTGGTGGTTGAAAAAAAATGCCTACCGGAAACATAACCGCAATATTATAAAATTTATTTGTGATTCGTCTTTTATTTTTTCACTTTTTTTCTGTTATTGTGCTGTAATTTATAAAATTTATTAAGGGGTTACACCACTTTGGTGCATCAAAAAATACATTCAGATTAAAAAAATATTTTTATTTTTATTTATTTATTTTATTTTTATTATTTTTATTTATTTATCTTCATCTTGTTACATGACATAGGAGATAGAGCTGCTCATCTCGCTAGGAAGAACCTGTGCCGAGATGAGCAGCTGAACAATATGGTGAGAACAAAAAATAATAAAGATATACAACAAAATACTACAAATAATTTACGTTACTATTTCAGATATTATTGTAAGTTACTATCACTGTTACATATATTCATTAATATTGTTCATTCAGAAATTATTTTCAAAATTTTAAAATAGAGGATTTATGTACTGTCCCGCAGAGGTCCTTCTGCGTGACGTGCCCAGCTTTTGGAAATAATCATGTCACCAGGGTTTGAAAGATATATTATTATCTTGTTAAATAAAATGTCATTTGTATGATGTAACGTATCGAAAAATATATTTTTGTACAAATGACTTCAAATTGAAAATAATTTACATTTTTTCTTAAAAAAAGTCTCCTAAGTTAAAAATTCATAATAATGTCTCATCAAAAAAAAAACATCTTATCGAAAATATGATAAATATGTATTTTTTTAAGATGTGTGCAAAATTTTAACAAACTCGGCAAATTTTTTTTGAGATATCATCTCTAAGAATTTGAAAAAGAAAGTTTCTAGAAAAAGTACAAAAATAATGTAATCCATTTAATAATTCACCTACCACACTACTTTCGAATTGCTATAACTCAGCCTGTTTCGTGATCGCTGACCGTCGATCAAAATAATAAAGTGTCATTGGTTGAAATTGGCGTTGGATGTATTCTGCTCCAATCGCTGGCCAGCTTTTGCTTTTCTTTGCTTTTGCTAATCAATTAATGTTTTTCGTGCGGTTCCTAAAAATATGACGCAGCCGATGCTGAAAGTTTAAGGCTTTCCAAAATAGACATATAGCGCTCTGTTTCCGAAATCACTCGATTTACAACACGCGAAGATGTGCAACCCCAGAACCAGGACGGACTCCGTAAGTACAATTTCAGCTGTGTAAGTAGCTAATTGTTGTAGTGTGTGTATTTCGAGTGCCTAGACTATGGGCATTATCGGCCGAGATTGTGAAGGAAAATCTGTCTTTCTTTACAGCCAATTCTTAGAATTTTTGAGTGAGCAAAAAAAAATAATTTTTCGAAAATGTGAAGCATTGTTGCCCCTTATATCTTTAGAAAAATTTAAGGTGATCCTTTTTCTAATTGATACACATGTCTACAATTCCCCTAAATACATTAATTAAAAGTAAAATAAAATCAAATGCTTTGCCTCAAATGCTATAACGTGCTAACTCTATATTTTTTAGCGCATCCGCCGCTGATTGGATCTGTGTAGGAAGTGAAAGATTGATGTGATCTCCCCTCGCGCACCGCCGCCTGATGGGCTTGTAAAGTCACGAATTGACAGCCAGACAGACGCGGCCAGATCCGTATTCTGATAAATCATTTTCCTTCAAGTCGTAAATCTCTTGTCCGTTTTCGAATATGACGCAGATTCTCGGACGACATCCCTATACAGCCTATTCACTGCAGCTGGCTAGGTTATTTGACATATTTCTGGCGCTCATGATTGAAATGGGTCAATTCTGCAAAAAATATTTTTTATAGATTTTGACGATGTGGATATTGTCACGGGTCGGGAAACATTAATAAATGAATAATTATAATTAATTAATAAACTTAATAATTTAAATTTACAAATTCATTTGACAAGAATTAAATTAATACACTATTTTGCAATTCGCCACTCGTCTACAAACTCTCTTACGAAATTTCTGTTAAAATATCGTACGTAAGTATTTCGCTTAATTGATCTGCGCATCACTGGTGTCACACACGCGTTGGAAGAACTGATCGCTAGGGCTTGTCGCTTATGTCGTACCGGTAGAATCGTTAAAATATAACTCCCTCGCCGCGGCCCAAACACGCTATTTATACTCAAACGCTGGTTTTTCGAAGCCTCGTGAAAGTTATTTTAATTTCTAGTGTTTATAAGAAGATTCCCGTCGCTTCTAAGCTGTTCCAGGCATCTCTGTAGATAATTGTTAGCTGTTCTAGAAGGTTCTAGAGACTTCTTATCGCCTTAAGGCGTTCTTGTTGACGTCATCGACATTTCGAGGGATTATATATGTAATCTCTTTTTGACATCTCGTAACAATATAAAACATTTTATATTACAGGGTAATTATAATTTATACCAGTATAACCAGGTTAAATGCGCAAATCTTGGTCCGCAATATAAGAACGAATATACATATTACATATAAAATTATAAATAAGAAACGGAAGAATATTATTGTAGTATTCTGCTCTTCTATTCATGGAAGGAACTTTATTGGGATTTAGGAGTCCTTATTCAAAGATCTTTTTTCTTGTAGATTTTCATTGTCTCGTGGTGTCTTTGTAGTTTTTATTGTTTGTAACAATTAGTACAAAATCGCGATAACTAAAAATAAGCGTTTTAAGCTCAAACTGGTTTTCTCAGTGGTCGCGCCCCCATGGCGCATCCCTTTCAAACCCATTCACTCTCTCTATCACCCGTCTCTTTCATTCGCTTTGAGAGACGTTCATCTAAATTTATTTCAAATATATAAAGGCAAATAAAATAAAAAATACCTAATAAAAAAAGATACGCACCACAACAAAAAATTGGATGGGTGTACTTATATAGGCGTGTTAAAAGTTATACTTCCTTGGCATATTTTAAAAAACCACGTGCTGTATTTTATACCTCGCATAGGAACATAGCTGGATAGAATGCTCATGCGCATTTTGGAATCCAACTATCAAGAATCTAAACTAGAATCTCCATCGATGACAGGTCTCCATCGACGGATAAAAAATCTAAAATACACACTCAATACAGTACCCACGTACCGAATTGTATATTTCTTGTATAAAAAAGAAAAAAATAAACTATAAGCACATATTTTAATCACCAATAAAAGCGCTCGGAGCATATGATTTGATGTCGTCAACAGTAAAAAAAGGTACAAATAATGAAATAAAACAATGAACTTTGTTTTATTTCATTATTTGTTCATAATTGAATCCACAAAGTTAACGCCGAAACATTCAATTACTTGTAAAAAAATGTAATTAATATTCAAACATCTTCTTAACGTCTCCTCTTTTGCACTGAATGGCCATGCTCACATACCCACCAGACTCTAATCTCCATTCCACCCCTCACACCGTCCTTTAATCCTAAGTTTAATATTAGTAACATTACTGAAGATGATGCGTTAGCATCAAAAACGTTTTAATCGTTTTAAATAAATAATGAAGTAAACAAACTTTAATAACCTACAATTACAACAGTAGAAATAAAAACACTGTTAAAAAGTTTTTAAAATATCTCGTATTTATATTAATTCTGATGGATTTTATGAATGCTTTTGGTTTTTATATTTTATTGTGGTACCTACTTTAAATCGTAAAAATTAAAATGTATATTCGTTCAAAAAGAGGATCAAACCCTTGTGTTATTCCAGAGTATCATTTATATTTAGACCTACTTGTCAAGATACTTTGGATGATATAAACAAAATTAATATACACATGAGAGTAAATTTGGGCTGCAGCGTACTCCTTGGGATTGCAAAAGTTAATGTAGTTTGAATAATTAATGGACTAAATGCCTACAAATTCTTCATTTCACATAACATGTGTGCTACAAAGTGTGACGATAAGGCACATAAGAGCTGTTTGATATAATGCATTTTGTTCTTAATGCTCCAATGTGCTGATGGGTATACATACATTTTGCAAAACCAACAAATATTTTCATTTATTATGTTTTACAATCTTAAATCAAGTTGAATTTATACAAAGTTTTTATGCAGGGAGAATAATTATTGAAAAACAATATCAAATTAATATGAAACGCAACAAAGAAAAAAGGAAAACATTTAAGAAAAACAATTATTCTTACAAATATAATACCTATTTAAAATATAACAGTGCTTTTAAGCATATTAATAAATGAACAAAAAGCGAACATATTTAAAATATGAAAAACAACACCATATCATTTTGGTTTCTTTTCAGTTTTTGATTCCTCGTATTAAATTATTGTAAAATTGTTTAATAAAATGTTCACGTAATATGTATTATGTCATTATTCTTTATTTTTCAATTAAACTTGAGCTTGAAAATAAATGATTGAGCTGTGAAAATAACATTAACTTGGTACTTGAAAATAACACTAACCTGGTACTTGAAAATAACACTAAACCATGAACCACCAACCACTGAACCAGCAGGAGAGCCTTACGATTGTCGCTTACACGCGAACATTATTTTTCCCGATAATATATTATTTCTTCTTCTTTTTTTCATCCAGAGCCCCGATTTCAAGTAATTTTTACCTGTATTCTTCAAATTTTCTCAGTTATAAATAAAAATTCTACTACGCAGCAAAAGGTTTTCTGTGTTCGTTAGTTCTGTAAAACTGAGAAGGCAACTGCGTACACCGCAGCAAGCCTTTTGTCTTGTTTTAAAAATTGAACGTCCTACCATTTGAAAGAGCATTTGTTGTTGGTATCACTGATTTAAAGGTATGGAACAAGTTCAGCTACCGATTGTATGTTTACCGTGCCGTTAAAGAGGGTCTCATTGAACATTTATAAACTGTATTTGTAAACTTTTATTCGAGCATTATCAAATTTCATTTACTTCAAATTTCTCGCTAGTAAGAAATTGATTACATATTTACAAATCGAGTCCATAATTTTGAATAGCCGTATATATAAGATAAGAGACTTATTGTTCTCGTCATAATGTTAAATAACATGACTGCACACTTATACTTACTTGAACATGATTAGTTTACATGCACCCTTTAGAAACACAAGAGCGCCTACACTATTTTGGTTTATCAATAATCTTACCCCTACGAATAAAACTGTAGAATTCAGAGACTTGGTTATATATACGGTTCAACTGTATTAATCTTATATATTACTAATTCTAATGCGCATAACTTATTTTCGTCGTAACTCTGTTTTTTGTAATTAGTTTAAAATGTTGATGTTTTTTAATTTTTCAATAAGTCTAAGGTGATTTTTTGTTTTTTTTTCAGTTGCTGTTACCAACCTTATTACCGATATATTATGTAGTATGTTTTTATTTTCATTTGTACGTATTCACCACGAGTTCTTTAGTGTATTTAGATAAAAAAAAAATAGTTTATAATATTAATAATTATAATAGTTTAGTTTATAAGAGTTAATAAATGCTTATTTCTCGAAACTGTACTTTTTGACTTTATACACTATGTAATGACCCTGGTAGACAGTGGGCATCCTAATCAAATCGGGCAGACTGTATTTAATATCGAAATGATGTTAAATTAATATTATAAAGCATTTTATTGTATTTCAATATAAATCGTTCTCCTGGTCACGGTAAGCACTGTGATGATCCAGGTAGATAGTAGGGCATCGGGCCTTTGATACATTTAATAATAATTTAGTATAGCTCCTGGTCCGGCACCAGAGTTAGACATCCCATGGGGTGTGTGTTGAATATATAAGGCGAAGCAAATCTATAATACAAATCATTCCATTGCAAATCAATGTAAATCATATTCTTTTCACGGCTAACGATGTAAGATGACCCTAATGGGGTGTCCCGTCAAAAATACGTCGTGGAAAATAATATTAAATAATATATATTTCATTGCAATGAATAAAGTCATTTGCCGTATGATGTTAGTGAAAATAGTTGTATGGCTCGGGTGGCAACGGCTGAGGTCGACAGATACGCTGTAGCTATAAAAGGATCGCGGAATAAAATATTATACCTTCTTGAAATATTATAAATAATGTATTCTATACAATATTAATACTCTGCCTGTGCTAACTATACATTTAACTAAAATATATATTATTAACTGGAAATAATTATTCTGTGAAAATTGCGCTTTTGAATGCAAAATTAACTAAAAATATTAACTAACATCTTGGGTTCGCAGACGAAATCGATAATACCTAATGCCCTTCGCATTTACTAAATGTATTACCTAAATAACCACAGCTATACCATCCTGTCCGTCAGGGACGAAACATAAAACACAGTTATATTTCTAAAATTGCTACCTCTTACGCGACAAAAATACCTATTACAGTCGGGCTATGAATATGAACTATTTCCGCCTCATAATGGCGCCTGGAACCAATACTAAAAACCTCACTAGAAATAATAAATGCGACTAAATCTCGATAAATACAATATATACTATTCGTAATACGTCGTTGAATTGGCACATGATTCGTCTAATGGATGAAGGACCCCGTTGTGTATCGTAATAACTTCAAATTCTTTTATAGGAGCAGTGTGGAAACAATTGCATAATATTACGTAATAAAATCATCTAACGAACCTAATAATCTATACATTTATGTTACAATAAAATACGTTCACCAGAAGAATTCGTGTATTAGAAATAAAACATTTCCGTTTGGAAACAACCCAATAAAATCAATCGAACGGCATAAAGAGGAGAAATTCACATATTAAATAACACTGAAACTAATAATTTTAAACACTTTATATTAACATATTCTTACCTTGAATGGTGTCGCCTTAGACGTGTATGAACCTGTTCATATTAATTGCGTGAGAAAATAATACATATATTTGCTATTTACGAAATCCGACATTTTTGAAGCGAAACTTCTTTATTAATAAGTAGACAAGGTCTCGGGGATGGTTTGTTCGAAAGGATTCTACAACAGCCCGTGAGTTTATATGAAATAATAGTTCCTTTGAATGCTAAGTTTTGATTTTTTTAAACCCTCAGCATCTCTGCTGAGAGGGGTAGAGGCCCCGCGCCCGCCTAAACCCGGTGGCCGACTTCCTAAGTGACTAAACGGCCCCCCTTGTTCCTCCGGAACTTACTGCATCCCGAGACTCTATCTCTTCTTTACGAGATGTGATCCTGTGACGCCTCTCTTTTAGGCTTATGATTGAGATGTACGTACTCTTTTGGTACGAGTTTCTGATGATGTGTGTTGTCTTGAGGCGCCTTTCTTTTAGGCCGGTGTTTGAAGAATCACGTACTCTTTTGGTACAAATTGATGACGACATTAGCCTCCTTTGCGGGCATAGTCAGCGATGTTACAAATTATTGTGCAATCTCATTATGCCTTTTCAGAGCGGCGTCCCACGATTCTGCATCTTGCAAATTTACTTTGGACAAATGTTAGAGTGTTAGTAACATATTTATAATATCCCAGCTATTCCATATGAGTGAATGATTTTTATATTTATTCTGGCCCTGTCTTTCTTACCGAGGACGAAATAGAAGTTAACGTTTTCTATCAAGGTTTTACAGCATTCAAGCATGGAAATCCTTCCAAAGACATAGGGAACCTCTTTGTTGGTTTAAGTAGTTTGCGCCAGATGAGGTTAGGTGGTCGGTTTATTGACGACCCCGAGCAACAAGGAGGACCCCGCCTTTAAGGGGCCCTGCAGGGGCTTGTGCGGGTTCCACGCCCAAGTGCCGGCAATCATCCACCCCTAAGCCAGCTAGGCTAACACAAACCAGATA